>WOGR01009242.1:0-11441 GCA_015342045.1 Leptinotarsa lineolata | reverse complement strand
GTTCAACTAGAGATAACATCACTAAATATTCATTTTCCCATTTCCAGTAACCGGTTTTTGCCATTCTTGCATATTATAAGTAAAGCTGTAACAATTTTTCCAATGAACGCTTGTTAGGATGATTCCTGTTAGGATACCTTTGGACATATACTCTTGACGCTAATAAACAGTTTTCTTCACACTCACCTATTATCAAAATCATATCAATTCGTTTTTCCTGGGGATAAGTTCTTATTTTACAATATTTCAAAATGATAATAATTTTAAACTAGTTAAAACAATGATAATGGTTTGATTAACAAGTTGTGTCACTGTCTAATACTTTTTGTTTCATAATAATAATTAACGTCATCTAGGCCAGAGACTACTATTATTGAAAAAATAGTGGAATAGGTTTCATAGGAAATCGAAAATGTATGTTATCATTGACCCCATATTGTAATTTTGGTTTATTTCACTACTAAGTGTAATATATTTGCTGAGAAACAAGCGAATTTAACATATTTTGCCTCAATAATTAAGACACATGCATCTTATTTTGAAGAATGCCTTTTAATATTTCAGAAATTATTTTTGAAAATTTAAACTTGTGGTTCCAGCGAATCTATGTATTCTTTGATAAAAAGGATTTAAAACGCTTTTGAGGCTTTTCATTACAATACAGCGTGTTTCATTTTAAAGATAAAAAATTACTCATAAGTAAAATATATAAACGCCTTTTGTGTAAAAAGCAAAAGAGATAGGTATAGGGAACCCTAATACAGTTTTGAAGGGAATCTACTTCTGCGTCAAATTACGCCACTAAATATGGGGTGTTCCATTCAACTTTAAGAAGTTATTTAATTAAATGTGTGTCCAAATTTCGAGGCAATTTTTTCGCCACTCTGTATAATATTGCATTGAAAATTTCATGTTGTAGTTAACTTTTACATTAGCGCTAAGCATTACATTCAATCACGAGCAGCTTGTTACACGTTACAGGGTGGAAACAATTTTTATATTATGGTCTGTATTTATAAATTTCGCAAAATTTCTCGGAAACGGTCAGTTTTAAGTAAAGAAAATATAATAATAACTCACCTTTATTTTATCTATAGTATCTGAAAATATAAAAAATATAGGGTGTTCCATAAGAAAAAATATAACTTCGGTATGTAGTTCTTTTGGGAGTCACCCTATATATTTCAAAATAATTTTGTAATATGCCTGTCATGGAACCACATATGACTGTCTTGAAAATTTTTCCCTAACTCTCTTCATTTCTCGTAGAAATACCAAGGCAAATGTGGTGGGCCACCCTGTATATGTATCACATTTTATTTTCAGAAAATGTACACCAAAAAACTTGGTTGTAGATATTCATGTTTGTTTTTTTGAAGGCTTGAGCAAAATCAAAATCAAAATTACTTTGTTGCTAGTATGTTTCAAGATGTAACCTGATTGTATACATCAATGTCATGTGTCAATGTGACTTTCCACTCTTAATATCTTCCTTCTAGTAAACAATATAAGGAATCGAATGAAAAGGTCATTTTTAATGTCAAGGGAGTCACTTTCGAGGACTATTTGTAGCCCTAGGAGGGATTGATGTTACCTTTAGAATTTTGAATGGAAAGGATGGTCAAGTGGTATATCATTTTGTTTGGCGTTCAATTTTGCTTCTAATGGTATCCTGACTTATTATTTTTCGACAAATTTTCTCAAAAAAATCGTCTAAATTAACAGAAGTAATTATTAGAACGCCTATACTGAGATGTATGGTTTGACCAAAACTGGTAAGAATATTAGGTGGTACCGTTCCAACCCTTTTATTGGGGGAATTGGAGCCATTAGCTCCCATTAATTTACATCAAGAAAGAGTGTTATAGTGAAACGTAGATGGTAGTGAAGTTGTGTTCAGATAATGCTGAATTTCCAATTCTCATCGCAGAAAGTGTACATACGGTCGTCCTCTTTTGCTACTTCTACTGTAAAGAGTTTCTGTTTTCAAGCAATAAATTGGTTCGCGAATTTGAACGTTTTGATAATATTGTGCATACAGTTGCACCTATTGGGCTGTTTAGTGATTACTTCAATGAGTGTATGAAAGTGTAAAAATGGCTTTCATTCTTCAAGACAGAATTGAGATGATTGTAATTTATGGACAAGTTGGGAAGAGCGCACGAAGGGCAGCATGACTTTTTAACGAAAGACATCCAAATTGTAATGTTAGTCACCGGTATGTGCTTGATTTGGTGAATAAGTTTCACGAAACTCATTTAGTGACAAATAAAAAAAAATCTCTTTACATATAGTCAGTGGGCATACTTGAAGACTGGCTATAAATCAAATCATATAAAAGAACAATTTGTTCAGGACAATCTCGAACTCCCTACACTGTAGGTTAATGGCCTGACACCTATCAGAAAACTACTACTCCCCTGGCTGATACCACGAAGGGTATTACTCCCTTCACCTACAGCTCGAATTGAAGTTTTGGGAACATTTGGCCACAAGATTCTTACGATCAGTATCAGAACAGACGGGAATGTCGCGCGAGACTGTAAGAAGAGCATTGAAAATGCATAAGTTTGATCTTTATGGAATGCACAATCTTCAAGAGCTCCACGAGGATGATTATGATAGAAGAATAGAGTTTCGCGAAATCATGTCTCGTCGAGTCAATACCATCCCTAATCTTGTGTTAAACATCTGTTTCGGTGATAAGTGTTCATTATTTCTGAATGGCAATGTTGATAGACAAAATTATCGCTATTGGAGTGACGAAAACCCACATATTTTTCAGTAAGGGCATAAACAATACCCACAAATTTGATGTTCGAGCTGCTATTCTTGAGAATGCCATTATTGATCCATTATTTCTGGAAGAAAACTTGAATGGCAACCTGTACCGTGGAATGCTTGAAGAGACTTTCAATCCTCTTATAACTCCCGAGCTAGAAACTCAAATAGATGCACAAGGTAATGAACTTTTGTAGGAGGATCTGTTACATTTCCAGCAGGACAGTACTCCACCTTATTATTTTATTTTCGTCCGACAGTGTTTGAAAGAGAGATTTCCGGATAGATAAATTGGCAGAAGGAAAGCAGTTGAATGACCTTCGAGATCATCGGATGCAACACTTTCAGATTTCCTTTTTTGGGGGCATCTTGAATCCGTTGTTCATAAAACACAACCTTCCGATATTGAAGAACTCAATTAAAAGACGAATTACAGCAGCATACTAGTCAATTCCTAGTGAAGTTTTCCGTAATGTTGGAGGGGAGTTTGAAAACAGACTTTACTGATGAATTTGTTGAGGCTTTCCCGTGGTCTTACTATCTTCATTCGGGTTTGAAGGCTGCCGTTGTTTGGAACTGTATACTACAATCTAAAAATCACCAGTCATCGGTGAATCATCATGATAAATGAACCTCTGAAGTAGCCAGCCACTCATGCTGGCGAAACGTCAGGATGCAGTTCCAAACTACGACGACCTTCAAACCCGAATGAAGATAGTAACACCGAAACTTTATAGCTGATTGGAGCAAAATGGACGACTTTTCGAACTTTATCACAAATTAAATAAAACGACAGGGTATCATTGGAAACATTGAACGCCAATGGAAATGATGTGCCACTTGACACCCTTTTCCATTCAAGATTCTAAGGGTAACATCTACCCCTCATTGGGTGTTGAACGACGAGGGCTTGAAAATATTCTCTTTGACTATTAAATTGACCTGTTTTTTCGATTCCTAATATTATTTCCTGAAAAAAAGAAATTGAGAGTGGGAAATATGATAGAATCGGCCAATACTTGATGAAAATCTATGACTGACGTATTCAAGAAACATTTCATTGTGAGATTTTCACCAAACAGTTTTACAAAAACGTGTTTCGCCATACAATGGCTTCTTCAGGCGTAGTGAAAATCTCACAATGAATAGTTTTCTGAATACGTGAGGGTGGGTGTATCTGAAAGCTCTGAAATATTACCAATAATTTACACTCTATTTTATGTGCATATATTTTTGACATGAACCTACGCTGTGGACTGATGGTAGTATTTTATTGGAACAAAGCCTGTCATTGGAAAAAATTATTTCACCTAGGATATTCAAATAAATCAGAATAACTTTCAGGTCTCATGTTCCAAGTCAAAATCAAGCAAACATAGTGAATCAATATGGTACTACCGACCAAAAGCGTTGTATCTATGATTCAGTACCAAACAGCGCTGTTTTGACCTTTCGTCAGTGGTATGAGGTAGGATGGCTTCATTTTATTCTGAGTAGCCTGCAATAAGCCGATTTCTACTAATGGGGTTAGGTAGATATCATCATTGCAAATAACGGTTTGAAATAATGTCCATTTTAAAGACTGGGCACATTGTTGAAACATATAAAACATGCCGAAAATTAAAAAAGGAAGTATTGCTCATTTGGATTCTTCGTAGGTGGCCTTGAGGGGTTTTCAGAATTTCCAGAACTTTTCAAAACGGCCATTCCGCCAAAATCGCACGTAGGTATAAGGCTTAGATTTGGCATGAATATGTCCTTCAGTGCCTTTTTCTTAAGAAAAACTAATTCTGCTACATATTGCATTGCGAATGCTTGAGAATCATGAGCAGAACTTATTATTGGAATCGATGTCTTGGATGCATCCCAGTGAATTTGATACCTTCAGAGTGAAACAACGATTTTTTCCACACCTAAAACGGAGCTCAAAAAATAATGTTATTTTATACTGGTAATTATTTGCTCTATGAACTTGTGATCGATAATACATCATTATTGCAACGTTATTATTCAGTTCAAATATAAGGGTAGCTGCATGTGAAAGGAATTTTGTAAGTTTAACCACCGGTAAAATTTTCAACTACGTCGGAAATTGACCAAAACATTGATGCCAGCTGTGAAAACCTACATTCCTTCATTATCTTTCTGTGAAGTTTCAAACAGGACTTTTGGAAAATGGGTCATGGCATCATGAAGTTCAAATATTTCACTGGTGTTTGTGTAAATTTCTGCTCCTAATGTTCATCAATGAAAAAAATTATCTTGTCTCCTGAAGGAGCTGGAACAGTATTTTTGTTGAAATATGTGTATATTTCCTAGTGATTAGTCATTTCGAAAATTCGCAATGTTTCATGCAAAGCATGCGCCATTTTGCTCGTTATTTGCGAACATTCGCAATATCTGATATTTGTTTGCGCAAAAATTCTCGTGAGTAGAGAGCGAAAGAAATATTCAAGCCACAGTGGCTCATTTGAAAATATTTGGAATTTCTGCATTTTTGAATTTTCAATCTATACTTATAAATGCGAATTTCACTCACTTAACACGAGTGAGCAACTGTCTGGTTTTCCGTACTGGGGAATCCTAGGAAACTTAAATTTCTTAAATTTCCGATAGATGCATGTATATTTATTATCAGCATTGCACCCGTAAGGAGCTAGGGCGGTTTGCTAGTTATATATATCTTGCCAAATTTTTATTGAATTTGAATTGTCGTTGGATTTTGACTGTCTTAAAAAGTTCTACGAACTTTGAAATTTTCGTATAAAGAACCGAAACATCAGAATAACAGTTTTTCCTATATTATATCCGAAGATGTTTTCCATGTTTCAACAATGTACCCAGTGTAAATTCGTAATGATTTCATCTACCAAAACCCTTATGGGTTTTGGTAGGCCTCTTCTTGAATGTGACGCCTGGGTATCAGTGATGACACTTCCCTCACGAAGACGTCAGCTATGGGATGGAAGGAATACTCAACACTTGAATATCAGAGATCAATTATTATCTCACGAAAGGATGAAGATGGAGATTTGAAATTTGAACCGAAAGCAAAAAAGACAGGAAGACCTGTAACAATAGACAGGCATCGAATCGAAAGGAAAGATCTTGTTTTCCGCGGACTGTTTCGGAAAACTTTCCAATTACGAAACTAAGAAATGGAAATAAATCGCTTCCGCCATAATATTAAATGTCACCACCGATTCCTTCGCCAAACTATAACGTCCGACATGAAAATGGAGTTTCATGCAATAATGTTTCAACATATACAGCGAGGAAAACTACAGAATTCAATTCATTTCAACTTCATTCAACCTAATTTTCTACCGATAAATTATTTCAAAAATTTTAAATTGTACTTGTCAGGTTACACTTTGAGAGGAATTTTGAATCTCTATTCAATGCTTTATGGCGGTTGAGCCATATCCACAAGAAAGCGTTTGAAAGATTTTCAAATTATTGAGATTTTTTTTGAATTGTTGATGATGATAGGGACGGTTTCGTACTGCTGCATTGTGTCTCTCGCAAAATAAATTTACCTACGTCATATTTTTATACGGAATGTCTCTCTATGCCTACGAGTATGTTTTCATAGTGATTTTTTTAGCATTGTAAACCTGAAATGAATTGAATTTTGGAAATCCTGCAACTTTTGAGGGGTAGATTGCATTATATAACAATGTTAGTCAGACAATGACCGCAAAATTCTTTGATGACAACAAAGGATATGATGAGAAAATTAGGTCAGCATGAATTATTACAAACCATTGTTTCGTTTTCTTATGAATAGACTTTTAATAGACTTTATTACAAACCATTGTTTCGTTTTCTTATGAATAGACTTTTAACTTCCATGTAAATCGTCAGAATTGAGGATACTGGTCTCGAGTTACATGCGAGTTATACTTTCAGGGAGCAGAAGAAATTGATATCTGAGCCGGAATCCTGCTGAAAAATCAATTAGTAGTAACCTGACTGGACAAAACCAATTTCCTCATCCAATTAACACAAATATATTGCAATTATCACAACCATCTTTTAAGGTTCCATAGAAACTAACAAAAATTTTTATATAGAGATAGAAAAGTTGAAAACCAAAATTCTTTACCAAAAACGAATCCTTTTTAAAAACATCTCTTTTTGTATTTTATACTTCTTCAACTAATATTGTGAAGGAGAAATATAGGTTTCTCAGTTCATGATGGATGAACTCAAAAACTAGTCAAACGATTTTAAAAATTATCTCACTCATGAAAATCCGCACCACAGCCCGGTTCCACGAGACGGTGTGGTGGTGTCACTCAGAACGTTTATAAATAAGCAGCAGATGCGATTGGATTGTAGTCAGTCGATCGTAAGCACCTCGTAGATTCTATTTGTGAACTCGATATTTATTGACTATGTTTCATTGCTATAGTTTCTGTTTGCAACAATACGAAAAGCGGCAAGGAATGTACCAATTGGGTTTCAAAAATTTGTATGAATTTGAAATTTGTAGTTATTTGGTTGCTGTTCAGTTGTTAATAATTTCAATCCAATTATGGATTATTAATCACGTAATTCAACCCACAATGAATATGTCCAAACTTCAATACTATTGAAAGGAGATAGGAGTATCAAAGAATTGGTCGTCGATTCACTGGGTCTCACACATCCAACTCATGGATGTTACAAAGACTCCTCGAAACGGTATCATGCTCGTAGACCAGGGTAAATACAAAATCAAGTAACTAACTCTATTCAAGATCAATTTTCAAAAATTTGTGCTCTTCGATAACGTTTTGTAACACATCAAAACATACGTAGGTAAGGTGGAGGCTTAGGCCTAGGAGGCGCTGCACATATTCCGTGGCACGGCTAGCTGAATTTGAAGCCACGGGACCACGTGACTTATCCTGATTAGCTGGCTGACTATCTGCCTCACCTGGCCGAGGTTGAGGCTACACTACCGTTTTTTCCCGCACCGGTTAACCGACAAATCGCGAAACTGCCCGAGACGCACACACTACGGTTGGAAACCGCAAAACTGGCCACGATTTCCAGTGTGAAGATAGATCTCAAGAGAACTGTATGTTTTGTTGCTCAAATATCAATATTGATGTGCTCTGACTAGTTGGCTTGTCTCGTTGAACTACCGGTACTTCTGCTGCGTAGAATCTCCGTCAGTTCAACGAGACAGACTAGCCAGTCAAAAAGACAGATTAGTCAGTCAGAGAGACAGTCAATCACGCCAGTCATATGAGGCACTGTTCTCAGCCTGTCACAGCTAGCCAGACAACGAGATTCAGCCAATCAACGCAGTCACATGGTATTCTTTCTTCAACCTGTCACTTTTCCCGATTGTCAGTCAAGGAGGCAGAACACCCAGTCACGTGGCGCGCTTTCCCCAACCTGTCACCGCTTGTCAGTCAACGAGAGAGACTAGCCAATCACGTGGTGTGTTTACATCAGCCCACCGCTCAACACATTATTGTTCAGCTTCAGCCTCGACGTCATAAAAAAATTTCCGTTGCTAGTGATGGCTTCGTTCATTGAATCCCTTCTCGAATTGGTTTGTTTTCTCCGAAAAAGTACATCAACACATTTGCAATCATGATCTATAGAAAGGAATTTTGTTCACACCATCATATGTCACGTGTGATGAAAAGTGGATTCTTAACAACAACAAGAGACGTTCAGTACAGAGTTTGGACACCTATGAGACACCAAAGCAGTTTTCGAAGGCGAAAACTTACTGAAAACAGACCATGGATACTGTATGGTGGTCTCTGGCTAAATAGATTCGTTATAACTTTCTATTGGGAAAATAGTCAACGAAATGCACCAAAACTTGCTTCAGCAGCAGCTGACACTGATCAACAGATGAAGCCCGATCCTACTTCACGACAACGCACGTTCGCACGTTTCACAAATAACCATCTGGAAATCAAATTTGTTGTGATGTTTCGGGCCGGTTGCAGAAAGTTATAACGAATCTCACCAGCCGCTGACCACCATACAGTAACCATGATCTGTTTTAGGTAGGTTTTCGCTTTCGGAAAGTGCTTTGGTGGCTCGTTAGTATTCAACCTCTGTACTGAACGTCTCCTGATGTTAAATATTCATTTTCCATCACACGTGACGATCCGATCAAGAAAAGATCGTTTAGGTTGCATAATAGCAAAGAAGAACAGACCTTGAAGCGTGACAATTTCTGTAAATCGTTCAAATCGTGGGACAGTCACTTTTCGAACTTTCTGTCCTTTCTAATAGGTTTTTAACAATCAAAAACCGCATGGAAGCTGATTCCCACAATAGTGTAATCTCCGGAAAAAATTTCTCAAACAAGCGTCCAACAGTGCGTTTATTTACACTATTACTGGTTAAATTTTTGGTTTGTTTCGGCAGCGCTTTAATTCAATTTGGGTACCCAAATCCTTGTCCTGATTGCGTTCATTGAAACTATTATTTCTGAATTCGAGGGTAATTTTTCGGACTGTTTCAGTAGCGCTTTGGTTCAATTAGAATTCGTAGAGAAAAATTGGTCAAAAATCGTTCAACGGCATTATATAGTAATGAGCTGAAAAGAGGCAATATTCAAAGTATGGAAAATAGTAAACAGCATCAATGTATAGAGTACACAATTCCCTCTCTCCCTTTATCCCCACATTATTTAGTGGAGGATATGTTATGGTGAGTGGTAGTATTACTTTGAGCGCACGCTAGGACTTTGTGATCATACACTAATGAAATCGTTACAGCTGAAAAATTCATACTGGACTTTTTTATCGGGAAACATTCCTTGCTATCAGGTTGATTTCATATCTCAAATATTTATTCTACTGGGTCGTGGTGTATGATCGATAGAGATGACAATTTGATTTCATTTGTATGTACAAAACGGAGTCATTGAAACTTACGTACTCATGGAATGAAATGAAAATATCGTTGGATAACCGAGCCTGAAGCGATGACTTCATCATATCGTTTCAGAGTCCAGCGATTTCAACATTCCTTCATGAAATATTCCACGAGAGAGTTTCTCTGAGAACATTCGATACACGTTCGTGCTTGCAATGCCAACTGTCTATCAAAGTGGATGATGTAATCCAGTATTTGATCTAGAGGAGGTTACCCAATAATGTGTGTAAACAGTTTTCCGTTCGCTTCTTGACAATATTGACATAATATGTTTACACAACTCGTATTGCAAAAATCGTATTTTCTACAAGCGTTGCTATACTTTGCGTTTTTGAAAGGTTTCATGTTTGCTACAAATAGACTGAAATTGAAATATAAAAATCTATCACGCCTACTTTGAATTGACAACTGTGAAGTTATTGTGCAATCTTCATTGGTTGATGATACAGCTAAGTGGGAAATGGGATTTGATGTTGGTTGAAATTGAGAGTTATCTATGGGAACGAGTAAGTATACAGAGAATTGTATTCGCAAAATCTCCTAGGTATCAATAATAGGTTCCTTCAAGTTCAATAACTCACCAAAGTATCTAAAGTATCAACCATTTTCATATGCAACGGCTTAGACTACACAGGCCAACAAAAAAAATTTTTTGAATACTTTTTTACTTTGATACCTGAATTTTATAGATTTTTGAATGCTGAATCCAAATTTATTCTTAATTTGTTTGTATCACCCATAGTTTTTTCAGAAATTGACTTTTTTTATTCAATTTAAAATCTGTACGGTGTATGGTAAAATTGATGAAACACTAAGTTAAATCACTATCATGGTTACACAGTAGGTTACTGTGTAACATGATACAATGTTGTAATGTAGGTTTAACTAGTCGGATGGAATTGGTTTATACTTAATTTTTCTGTTTTCTTCGAAGTTTCTTGTGTAGCTTTTCCTGCGATGAGTCGCTTGTTGAGCTTTACGGTGAAGTGTCCAGCAGTAGTCTCCCATCATGTTGATGTTCCAGCGGCCCTGGTAAGGTTTTTTCATCAATTTAATATCTTGGTGGAAACGCTCACCATGCTCCTCACTAACACCTCTCAAATTTTCCGGGAAGTAATCAATATGACTGTTCAAGAAGTGGACTTTCAGGATCATCAAACATACCAGTTCCTTAAAATTCTTCAACATGATAGATACAGTGGTACATATTCTGGGTCTTTTGCATTTCCTAACAATTTTGTAACAACTTGCTTGAATGATACCCATGCTTCGTTCTCTTGTATGGTCATTGTGGTTACAAAGTTTACAACGAACATCATTTTTCGAATGTTGGATCCTACAAAGACGCCTTCTTTAAGTTTATCCTCTGAAAGGTTTGGAGATTTCTGACAGAGATACTTGAAACAAGATCCATCTTTGGGCAATGCCTTTACAAACTGTTTCATGAGGCCTAACTTCATATGTAGAGGTGGTAAGAGAATGTTTCTGGGATCTACAAAGTTTTTGCGGAGAATGTTCTTCTCGCCGGGTTTTGAAGACTCCCTCACAGGCCAGTTCTTTTTGCACCAATGTTGATCTCTTGCCCTCTTGTCCCATTCACACAAAAAACATGGAAATTTGGTAAAACCGTCCTGCTGACCAAGAAGCATGCATGTTACTTTCAAGTCACCACATATCATCCAACCATGAGCTGAATAGTCAATTTTATTCAACACTATTTCTAGGTTTTCATAGGTCTCTTTCATATGTAGAGAATTGCC
>WOGR01009241.1:0-11441 GCA_015342045.1 Leptinotarsa lineolata | reverse complement strand
TGGACAACATGTGCAAATAATAAAATTGACAAGAGAAGAGGTGTTCTGTACGGGCACACACGCTACCTCTTCTGTTTTTTATATTCTGTTTACCAGCTACAGCCCACAGTCCCACAGATTGATTTATGCTAAAAAGATTCATAACATTTCTGAGAAAAACCATAATAAGAAATGATATTATCAGAAAATGATAACCAGTGTTGCAAATAAGATGAAAAATATGACAATTTTGTGTATTTTCAAAGTCTCCGTGCATTGTTGCGTTTACTTGCTTTTGGAATTTTTTTGTGCATTTCGTACGCTGTCATTTTGTGACAGCGTACGAAATGCACAAAATATATTATATATTACTATTCAGAATGAAATTTAAGATGAAATGAACGGTCCAAAGACATTGATAAACCACCTATTCTGCTTTTATATGTTCTGTGTACCAATTACTAATCTATCTATATGCTATATAATTATTCTCGAGCAGCTAGTGTATAAGCTTGCCAAATGTTGAAAGAGCTTCTTGAATTCCGTTATGATTCCGCCACTAGATGTGTGTTCGTTAGAAGACGATGAAAGCGCGGGAGAGCCTCTTGCTAGATTTGACAAGCTTTACCTACGTAGAAAAGTGATCAAAAAGGTAATAAAAAAATAACACATATATTTTGATCCACAGATAATTTGCTGTTTTCTGGTTAATTTGCTATAGTCTGCAGATTATTGGGACCGATATTTCAGATGCGACTGCGGAAGACATCATCAAAGACGATGCGGCATGTAAACAGCGAATAATCTGTTAGACATTAAGCGTGGAAACTTTCTATTATCTTTTTCATTGATATACATTTCGTGAAATTTGGGATTCAGAGGGCTCTTTTGTAGTTATGATTCGAATATGTGTCCATTCTTATATGAATTTATATTTTGCGGTTTCTGATCTAATATTTTGCAAACTTCAATATCTGACCTTACTGCACAAAAAATTGTCAACTAGTGAATAAATTTTCAGGTGAAAACCAAAAATTCATGAGAATATTCTCTAAGGAAAATAAAAACAGGTTTATTGAAACGTTTATTGAAACTGGTTGGAAATATATGATATATCAACGGAAATGAAGTAAACAAACAATGGAACCATTTTATGAACACATTTTTCAGAATATTCCATGAGAGTTTTCCTCTGGGGTTTATTCAAGGAAGGAAAAAGAAAACTTTCTTTAGAGGTCAGGAAATTGAAGAATACAAAAATAACCTAAAAAATTTGCTTACTATATCAAGATACCAAACGGATTCGAAAGAAGTTTACAGTTCAACAAAAAAGGGTATAATCAATTTTCGAAAAAAAGAAAATATTTCTACTAAAAGAAAATCACAACATCTGATAATAAAATGCAATGTGTATGTGGAGTATCCATAGAGATATAAAGGCAAATATAAAGCTACAAACCCAGTATCTGAAGGGAATCCAACAAACACTGCCAATCGATACAATTAATTTTTATTAAACATTATACTTGAACTCTAAGTACTTGAGAAATTGAATAAAACCGAATTACTTGTAACTTCACAAATAATTCCGAAGGCATCCCACAGGGAATTGTAACCGGTCCCATGCTTTTCATTATTTTCATGAACGATATTTTAGAAATCCCTAAATAATGACAGTTAAATTCTCAAATCACCAATTATGCTGATGATACAGTGTCAAGTAACAACTATCCAAACTTAATTATAGAGTCTAGTAATCTTTTAGACAGAGCAAATCACTGGTTCTCAAAGATCAATTTGATTCTGAATGTTGAGAAAACAAATGTAATTTTATTTATAACGACACAACAAAAAATTGAAACATCGAGTACAATTTATCTGTCAAATAATGAACTTGCAGTTCAGAACTCAACAAAATTTCTTGGTATACAGGGTATACAAATTGAGTCGGCACCATTGCCAACTCCGTTATTATTGATGCTACGATTACGAATCGAAATGCATGATAAAATATAGGGTGTTCCATTTAAAAAAATGTCTTTTTATGAAATATTTTGGAAACGCGACCATCACTTTTTTTTTGTTTTCGGCATCAAGAAGGCCATTAAAAATGCTACTAGTTTGCCCATTCAACCGAATTCGAAGCATCAATAATAACGGAGTTGACAAAGGTGCCGACTTAATTTGGAACACCCTGTATATGGAAATGAACTGTTGCGTCTTTATTAGTAATTTTCTACTTTTATTATTATTATTGTTGTTGGAATAGAGCAACCCCTGAGGGCGCATGCTCAAGACTTGATTAAAGTATGCTCAAGACTTGATTAAAGTATGCTCAATCAGAAACCACAGTAAGATTCTACCTTTGTAAAAGATTCTGCTGTGCAGAAACCATATAATTATATAGACCTACCTACGATCTCATGCTACGAGCAAGAAACGTGAATCGCTATCTTTCTTTTTTATGATTATTTATTTCTCCATATGTGCTCTAGACTCTGTGCCATCTTCGACTGTGTGATAACTTTGGTTAACTTCCCGTTGTGTTGTGCAATCCAGTGAAGCTGAAGAAAGAATACTCCAAGAAAGGGCCCGTTCAGAAGCAAGGATTTGTGAAGGAATTAGGTGAGTTCGCTTCATGCCACAATTCTTTTACAGTCCACTCTGTTTCATTTTTAATTATTATTTTTTCGAGTATTCGAAAAAGCGACATGAACACTTACATTGGTATACCTAATCATATTACAAATCTAGGAAAAAAAGTGAATCAAATTGAGTCATTAGTTCCTACCTCATTGAAAAATCACTAAAAATTATATATTCTGCGAACTTTGAGTTTTCACTAAAATTTTATATATTTTTCTGTGGAAGCAGCATCAGTGGGTAAATACCTTTGACATATTCATTATCCAGAAAAGAATAATGAAAGTTATTTTCAAATAACCCAAGTCATGCTGGGGAATCTTCAAGGCAAATAATATCTTAGCAGTATATGCGATCTATATCTATGAGAGTAGTAGGTATACCTATTTGAAAATAAAAGTAGATTCTTGGAAGCTAGAATGTCTTGTCCGATTCACAATTTGAGTGTCAGAGACACATCTATCCTTGCATCAATAAGATTTTTCAATAAATTACCACAGAGACTTATCTTGTTAGCGAGCTTGAAAGAATTCAAAATAGGTGTCAAAGAGCTTATGTGCAAATTTCGTGACGTTGTTTCATTTTATGTTTTATGTTGTCTTTAAAAAATGTAGAACATTATCTGAAATATATTACTGTTATTATATTTATTAATTTGTGCAATTTTGACATCAACCTTGCGCTCGCGCGAAACAGCCTTATTGGGTTGGCAACCCTGTTGTGGTTGTAATGTCACAGTATACTTTACACAGTAGACGAGTAAGACAGTAGTCCCACTCAGCGTCGGTCCCTTTGATGTTGGTGTCCAAGAGTTTCAGTTTTTACAATGCTGACGTATTTGACACTAATGACATTTCTCCCTACTACAATCTCAACAAAATCCTCTAAACACTACTTAACATAACAACTATTCATATAAACTGCTCAAAAAATACATTCGATGAAAACCATGTTGGGCACCTGAGAAAATTGTACCAATGGAAAATTTTGCATTTGTGTAATATTCAAGTAACCCAGATCATTTGGACAATGATGAACTATGTTTCAAGTAGATTTTAAAAATTCATGGGATCGGCAGATGCTCATATTCGCATGTGACAAAATATATTTTCATTTCAACAAGAAAAAACACAAGATGAAAACCGAGTTTTGTTATTCATGAACTATGGTACGAATCCATGCGAAATTTCTGTGTAGTGATTATTGGGAACAAATACATAGCCTAATCATTTATTGATTTGAGAATTCAAGATGGCAGACGAGTTTACCGATTCGATTATATTAAGGGCCAATTATTAAAAATATTCCTAATCGAATTAATCACTAAAGATTTTAGAATCTGTAGAGTCTATTCTTTTTGAATTATGTAGTACTATTTAGGACTTGAAGAAGTAAAAAAGTAATTGTGTATTGTTCAATCATACAATAAAAAAAGTTTGTATGTATGTACTGACTATAAATGTATGTGAGAGTTTTCGGAGTCGGAAGTTATGAATTATTTACACCGTATGATAATTGATGGATTTTTTGCTACTCGACATATATTGAAAAATGTACAATTGATATTGAAATATATACAAGTGTAGATGTCTAATCAACCCTGAAAAGTTGATGCGTTGAATAAAAACATTTATTCTAAATGAAACATGTCCCATTAGTAAGCAACTTCTTATATAATGTAATATTCCTGCAATCAGAATTTGATGGAATAGAGACCACCTTTAACATTTTTTCACGAGTTGTAAAATAATATACCACAGTAGGTTGGGTGGGGCCCATGAAATTCGGCAACTATGGAAGGGTTGCGTGCCTGTCTTGAACTCGTCGTTTGCGCAGACCTGAGACTGCAACTCTTGGGTCTGTCTGTAGAAAATTTAAACCAAAAATCAACAGAAGTAGGATTACTATATAAAGTATACTGTGGTAATGTTAAATGTTATATAAGTTGAGCACAAACAAACCACTTACAGAGTAGGTGGTTTGTGAAGTTAGGGGTACTTAGTATTAGTAATTAGTGATTATAAATTTTCACTTGTTGATCTAAAAGACTAAAAGACGTTTGAGATTTTATTATGAAACTACTTCAACTGAATAATGGACTCTTCATTCCAACTATTGGACTAGGAACCTACAAAGTAAATATTAGTTTCATTTCATTGAATATAGGGCAATTGAAATACAATATAATTATTTTTCCAGTCTCATTCAAATGAAGTAAAAGAGGCAGTCGAGTATGCCATAGATATTGGTTATCGTCACATTGATACAGCATGGTACTACAAAAACGAAAAAGAAGTTGGTGATGCTATATGTGACAAACTGAAAGAAGGAGTTGTTAAAAGAGAAGAGCTATTCATTGTTACCAAGGTAAATATATCCATTAGCGCTATGATAAACTACTTGGGTTTGGATCATTGATTTTCAGTAGCAACATTCATGCATGAGCATAGATTATATGCTATATAGGGTGAGTCTTCAAGATCCGATACAATTCTCTCCAGCTATCTTCTAAAATGATTTTCTCACATACTGGGTTATTCACGTGAACATAGACAGCTAACCTTTTTTTTAATGAACACACATCAGTATGTAAGTACATCATTAGATTCTATATTTGTTGAGCTTTATGAGGATTTTCCATTTCTGTATTTCCATTGTGACATTCCCAAGTTACTCCAAGAACTAGGTAAAAATTGTTTAGGACTAGTTAGTCAAGATCGCTGTGATTATTTCTAGTATCTCAAGTTATAAGCAGGCTCGATTAACCTGGTTATGTTTCATCCATTTCTAAACAGTGATAATAGAATTTTTTCAAATTCGACACCCTGTGTATTTCCATTTAGCTGACATACTTCAATATTTCCTACATTTTTCATTGTGGATGTACTATACAAAAAAATCAATGATTTTTCCAGTTTTAATTCGATTTGTAGCATTAGAATGTTGGAAATCAAATTCATTTATTGAAAACATGTCCTACATCAGAACAAAAACTGTCTCTCAACTTGTGTTTCATTAACCATCATCGGGAGGTGACTAAAGCTAAAACTGAAAAAACAGTATCTTCGTTCTGGTGTGGCAGTGGTGCTTTTGTTAGACCCAGTTCAAATGTCTGTTGTGACCAAAAAAAATGCATATTTTCCTGTTTACTCATTTTTTTAATACCGAAACCGACCACTAACTTCTTTTTATTCCATGTAGTGGTAGTTTCCACCAGTTTCAAAGAAAACATATTCAAAAAATACTTTATTGTGAGATTTTCACTAAACAGTTTTACAAAAACGTAACACGTGTTTCGCCATAGAATAGCTTCTTTGGGCGTGTCTTCACTAACTAACTCACTAATTCTACATAATCAATGACTTATATAACTAATTTTACAATTTGAAGTACCTACATTCCAAGTACTTGAGATATACCTGGTCATTTAATAATTCATGAGTACCTGAGTTTGTAATGAATTGAATTTCCTGAGCTTATGTACCAGTTTCCACATTTGAAAACATATTTAGTAATGGGGAGTTATTTAATTCTAATTGGTCGTTCAGTAAAATACCTGAATTCTTGAATCTATTGATTTCTAAACATTCTAGAAGATTGAGTTTCAAACTTTTCCATTCTAACAGAAAGACATGAGTTCAATCATGAATACGACGTGTTACATTTAGGAGGGAAAAGTTTGAAACTCAATCTTCTAGAATGTTTAGAAATCAGTAGATTCAAGAATTCAGGTATTTTATTGAACGACCATTTAGAATTAAATAACTCCCCGTTACTAAATATATTTTCAAATGTGGAAACTGGTACATAAGCTCAAGTAATTCATTACAAACTTAGGTACGTATGAAATATTTCATGACCAGGTATATTTCAGGTACTTGGAATGTAGGTACTTCAAATTGTAAAGTTATATAAAGCATTGTTTATGTAAAATAAGTTAGTTACGTAGTGAAGACACGCCAAAGAAGCCATTGTATTGCGAAACATGTGTTGCGTTTTTGTAAAATTTTTACTGAAAATCTCACGTAAGCCTGTCTAGGCTAATTGAATCATATCAGACAGATACCTGCAAGATACCTCACAGAGTCTTGCAGAGTTTTGCAGATGACTTGCAGATGTTTCTCGTACATCCAACAACATTGATCACGCTGAAATCAATTGAGTAGATCACCTACAGACCAATTTTGAGGTATTACCTCTCATCAGTGTAGAAAAGATCAGATCTAAACAGCATTGTGCCTGGGACTCGACAACACCCACACCTGTCACCCAGAGTTGAGTGCCCACACGGTTACGGTGTGCAGAAACTAGACTATCTTCTGCCCACTCCATTCGCTTCCAAGTGGGCTTCAACATGTTGCTTGGCACATCCTAGCCCACGCAACGTTGGGCTAGGATGTGTTCGAATTTGCTCGAAGATGTTCTCGGCGTTGTTTCCCAGGATGATATCCACGATCTGGATGCTGAGATCCAGGCTCCAGTAGATGGAGGAGCGTTTACGGCTATCCGCAAGCAGATGTTCATGAACCTCTGGATTTCGAGTCTGTACGTTTCTGCACACTGCCCCCAGATAGTGGAAGCATATGGGATGATTGGGGGTAGGATTGTCCTATTTGAAGCAGTTTCACTTGGAAATCCATGTTACTTCTATGTCCGATGATGGAATTAATGTTGTATCGATTGACCTTCTCTAGCCCCAGCCTCTGTGTGATATAGGACCTGAATGATAGTGTCCTGTCGAGGGTGACTCCTAGTACCTTGCTTCGTTTATCCAAGTAATCTTTTATTCGTTGAAGACGACGTTTTCTTCTGGGTGTACCCTCCTCTAGGTGAGACTGACTTCAACGCGGCTTGACTGCCCCAAGCGGAAAAGGAACATTTAATATACCAATACTTCAACAGAAATCAAAATGAATCTGAGGACTGTATCGGTTAGTGAAAATTATTGAGAAAATTATTATTTCGAAATGGAATCTCGAAACATTCATCTCTACTACTGTAGTTATTTTCCGATAGTCATTTATCACAATCTTCTGTAGTACATTGAGAGAGATGAATAACTCAAGATTCCATTTCGAAATATTCATTTTCTTATACGTATGTATCTCACCTCGATATATTCTCCAGACTTATTTCGTTTCCAGTTACTTACTTAAAATGTGTTTGCATCTCGCAAAAATCTAAATGTATTTCCGACAATCAAATACCTTGCTTCATCAACATAGTAAAGGAGACATTGATTTAAAGAAAATTATAGAAATGAATCATCTTGTTACGATGTTGAGGGTGATTGGAAATTCTCTAGAATTAAAATCTGGGGTCAATTGCGGATATGCTATCAATGGACCACAAGCTTAAACTCAACTCGTACAAAAAAGTATGATTTTTATACCCCTGAAAAATAAAATGTGTTTTAGCCTCATGCCGTTAGTTGTAAGTGGCACAAGTGAAAATCTTGGAAAAGTTAAAACGCTATACCAAGTGAGGGCTAATTTGCCAAAAGTTCTTATGAGGCTTCTATGAATTTACATAACAATTGCCATCGAAACCTAACCTAATCTAACCGAATGACGTACAAAAAATGGAAGAAGAAAAGTGATCCCTTATATTTGAAGGTGATACATTTTTCTGAAGCCTTTGTGATTTTGTGAAATTAGTTTCTAATATCTTCAGATGTCTTTATCTTATAGCGGATCATTTATTTCATCATTTTGTATGAATTCGTGGGTTCATGGAACGGTATATAAGATCAATTCCTTACCAGAGGATTCAGGTTGAAGGTCATTTATTCTTATACGTTTTCCTTTTCATAAACTAACTAATTTGTACGACATGGTGAAATAAATAACCGTTTCTGATACAAAGAACCAATTTCATAAAACATCTTCTAGCTTTGCAGCTAGAAGTCACCTTTTCGAAAATGGTCCATTTTTTGTATGCTGATTAGTCAGAAACGATCCTAGTTGTGAATAGTACCTAAATTCATAAATTCCGAAGAAGAAATTTCAGCCAAAGACCCTCTCATTGGCTATTGTTTTTATTTTTCCAAGATTCACACGTTTAAGACCTACAACTGACGACATGAGGTTGAAACTCATTTTTTACTTCAGTTCTGTAATAATAATTCAGATTCCTGAAAAAACGTTCCCTGCAAGTGGCCGTCGATGAATATCTCTAGATACTTTTGCCACCAACGCTGGTGTTCATCAGGGATCCACATTGCCTGTAACCCTCTTTTTATTGTATATATCAACGACTTATTGGAAAAAACCAAAAATCCAATATATAGCTTTGCTGAAACACTTGTCTCGTTATTCCATTTGGATTCCAGGACATCAGTTGAGGAAGCACATCTTTACCGGCAGCAGGAGGTTGCATATCTTAATGAGGATCTAGAAGTGGTTTCGAATTGGGGTGAAAGTAACCAGGTTCAATTCAATGCCACGAAAACCCAAGCATCGGTTTTCTCCAAAAAGATAAATGTCTCCGAATCGGATATAATAATGTCACGACAGAAAATTCCGCTTTTTGCTTCGATGAGTTTGATGGGGGTTACAATGGACACCAATATGTCTTGGTACAATCATGTAGCAGGAATAGCGAAGGCTGCTTCTCAAAAGCTCTCTGTTTCGAAACAGTGTTCCAACACTGTTCCGACCCAGAAAACTGTACAAACCTCAGCAACTTTTGATGCTTTATAAAGCTCAGAAAGCTCCGCGCCTGAGCATACCCTGAAGCTGCTGGATTCCATTTAAAAAAGAGCCATCCGCCTGATTGGAGACACAAACATCACTTGCAACTTTGATAGTCTGCAACATCGAAGAAAAGTTGGAGATTTGTCTCTTTTCTATAGATTATTTCACGGGTAGTATTCAAGTGACATGGCACATTTGATTCCAGCAAGAGCGGTACATATCAGAAATATACGACGGACTGTGGCTGCCCATCGTTTTGAGGTTCAACTCAATACACCTCGAACTTCACTATTTGGGAACTCTTCCATTTGGAGAACTGCGTTAATGTAATAAACTTACCAAGAAAGTTTTTTCAAATGAAGTTAATCTCCAACGTGAGTTGCTATTTTCGCACAGGCACAGCTCTTAGAGCGCCCAAAGGATTTTCTGTGGTGGTTGTGTTTTCTCCTTAAAAAATACATTTTCAAGGTGTATGAAATAATTTCCTGACATTTCAACATGATCTTATGGTCTATAACTCAAATCCAATTTTATGATACGTAGAATTTGAAACCTCAGGCGTGAAATGAATCTTTCGAAAACACTTTTTTCTCGCCAGTACAAAAATGTTTTCTCTCGACGCACGTTTCACTAAGCAAGTTAACATCACCAGGACATAACTAAGTCTTAGTTATGTGCTGATGATGCTAACCTGGTTAGCATCATCAGCGTCGGGTGACAGCATGTTTGATCTGATGAAATGTTTTGAATTGAATAATTAAAAAAAATCGATTTTGAAATACGGAATGATTTTTGCCAATTTACTCCAGACTGAAAAGCGGGCTGAATTTAAGTGACACAATTTTTGTTAAGCTCTCACAAATTTAATCGTATGATATAATTTTTCCCGTATAATGTTTCATTGGGAAAAAGAGAGGTGTGAAAAATCGCGCATTGTCAAGTGTCATACCTGCAAACCATTTTTTTTCCAGCTAAGTCACTCGTTCTTTTTTCTGGTGAACGATTCGATATAATTGTGGAGGCTAATCAGGTGGATGCTCTTTACTGGATTCGTGTTAAAGGATTGCAAGACTGCGGCTCAAACTATAATAAAGTCTTTCAATTAGCTGTCTTACACTACACAGGAGCGAATGCAACTCTCGAAAGTTATCCTGAGGAAGTTGTTGATTATGAGAATGCTCATCTAGAAGGAATTGTAAGTAACTGACGCCTGGTTTAGTACTTGAAAAATATCGAATACGAATGTAGTGACTAGAAGTGTTCAAATGTCTTCTTCAATTAACACATTTTTACAGTTTTTTTCAAGTCTATATTAATGATTATCTGACATTTAAACTCCACTTTTAAGGTCCCCATAATTGAACTAATACTCATAACAACACAGAGTATCAATTTAAAAAATTCCTGCTCCAATCATCTTTGAAATGACTGATCAATTTCAGTATTAACTGCTCTCATGAACGAATAGCCCTCAAGTTTTTTACATCCCGGCTTCGACTTCCATTACCTCATAAATTTAAATTAACATGAATAGGAATACTTGAAATTGTCTTCCAAGGGACACATAATATGGGGCATTATTTTCATTTGGAACAGGTGAATATTTTCTTGCAAAATAATCATTTCTTCAGTGTATCAACTTTCCAAAGTGAGAATATTTTCATAAGAGTATTTTTTCCAAATCAATGTGATCTACAGATATTTGAATTGAACATGATTAGGTCACGTGCCTAAGAAAGAAAACGCGTTTTTTTTGTTCAGAATAGAATTTAGTCATCAACGTAATTTCCATTAAGAGACACAGAATCATTTCAGTGCCGCTCTAACATTTCAATCCCACTCTTGCAGAACGAATTTTTCATTTAGATAATTTGATTTAAAGCCAGTGTTCGAGTATGCCACGTACTATAAGAATGAAAGTTTTTTGTCCTTAAACGAGGTCTTGAGTCATCTGGATATGCAGTTGGTTAGTATATCGACAGGCAGATGGGGCGATGTTGTTAGGCGTTCGGTTCTGCCTAGTTCGAGGAATCATACTCTGAAAGGAATTTGATTTTCAATTATCGGAAATCATCGACTCTAGGTTGATGATAGACACTACCTTGCACTGACGAGTGGCCAATC
>WOGR01009240.1:0-11442 GCA_015342045.1 Leptinotarsa lineolata | reverse complement strand
TAATAACTTCAACATGCATCGATTATCAAATAATCGACTTGAAGTTTTCAAGTCCAAATATTTAGAAAACGGTTGCTTACAGCGACTAGTAACAAGGTTAGCTTATTTACGTAGATATGATAGAGGAATCAATTTTTTTACTGAAAAATGTGCTAAAAGTACGCCCAAAAAAGTTATGAATCTTTAAAAAAGAAAAAGACGTGTAGGTGGCGCCTCCTACGAGTAAGAGCAATAAGAACATCAGGTTCGAATTTGACACCTCAAAAACCTTCTATCACCAAGTTTCGTTCAATTAAGTTCAGTATTTCAAAAGTTATTTGAAAAAAACTAAAATAATAAAACTTCAACACCCTGTATCTTGGAAACGAAGCGTTCCCGGACATTTATTTATTTGGACAATTCATATCAGAATATTGTGAGGAATCACCTCCTGAAGTTTGTCAAAGTACTTTTGAATCACCCTGTATAGTGGAAAACGTGTTGTGGTTTTATAAACTGTTCAGTCTCATAATGTTACCATAATACTTCATGGATTTTATTCGAGTATTGGCCAATTCTATCACATAGAATAGAGAATAATTCAAACACAACAGTGAAATGATGAATTTGTTCATGATTTGTCCCCGAGGTTGTGAGTTATATATCTGGTCAACTGTTATTTGTTCAAAGGTGCAGTTATGGATCATTACCTACTTTTCCAACAAGAAACGGTCATATGATTGCCGCTTTTTCAATAGTCATAAAAAACCCTACAAACGTATCAAATTATCCATTTTTCCATCGATCCAAGATCTGGAAAACTGTTTTTGTTACGGGTTATTACCCAATCAATTACAAGAGGTCTACGACCTCATCAAAATATTAAATTTCTTTAACGATTTATCGATATCATGCGTAACAGCCTTCCCCTTAACTCAATTAAAAATATTAATTTATTTGAATTATTTTGAATCAGTATTTCCATCCTATTGCATGATTATAAGCAATATACGATATCTATTTCCTAATTTACGACTAGTAACCAACCAATGATTTCTAGTGTCGTATATATTATAATAGTCAAAACTATTAATTAGTTTTAATATCCCATAAAGGTCCTTGTTCATGCCATAAACGTCTTTCAATAATGGAAAACATCTGAAGTTATCGGCTGTCCTTTGTCTTAAATAAAACAGTGAGCGGTATAGGACCGTTTCATAAAATTTTGTCCCCTGATGTGTCCGTGTTCATTTGAGGAATTCATCGGGGAAATTTATGTAGTTTCCTTTTTGGATTGATATCAAGTAATTTATTATGATACTGTCGGTTCTCCTACAGGTTCTGACTTGAATAATTGACTGTTAGCCTAGTAAAATAATAATGTTAATAACTGTTGAATGATAATTATCGAAATTATAGTTGAGCTGTGGAATAACTTTCAGAAATCAGTGGGCAACAATATCGATTTTAATCTACAAATTCGAATACCATTACCATTAAGTATATTGGAAATATATTCAATAATATATTCGTCAATAAGATTAATGGATTTATTGGCCATTTGACTCATATTAGAATAGACACAAACGACCTGAAACGAAATGTTCATGAAAAGATTATGAAAAAATAACTTGTGCGTTTCGGGACGCTTGACAGAAGTAATTACCTGAACTAATTGATATTGAAATTAGTCAACTTGAGAAATGCTTAGGTTATTACTTAAGTTTTATGTATATCAATATGATAATGTGTTTGTACATATAGTGTGTGAAAGCCAAATGGAATAAGTTCATTATTTTAGGTACTGTTTATAAAAACAATCTCAAAACACGTCAAATTTAAATTATAATTTAACATTCTCCGATGTGAAAATGCCACCCCTACCTTCAACTTCCTTCGAATGACAGGTACAACCCTCAATTTTTCGAATGGGAAGTATAGGTTCGTGATATATCGTTTGATAGGTCTCTCCATTCTCTATTCAAAAATTGCTTTCAAGTTTATTGCAACAATGAAGATATAATAGAATGAAACAACATAGATGTTCAAAATGTTGACCGCTAACGTCCAAATACCATCCTAATCTCAAATAAAACTCTCTTCTAACATTATTTAACATATCAAGCGTGATCAACCTAATCACAAGCGTTATTCATTCTTTCAAATCATTCAAACCTGAAGGTTCACTTTTATACACATCCTCATAAAAAGAAATCTAATGATGAAAGATCAGGTGATCGCGCTGGCCATTCAATCGATCCTTGCCTCCCTATCCACCGATTGGGAAATGTTGTGTCGAAGCATTGCCGGACATTAACTTATAATGTGGTGCTCCATTCTGCTGAAACCATATCGTATTCACTGGAACTTGAGAGTTCCCTAGATCAGGATATAAATTTGCTAAATTTGAAATGACATCATTTTGAAGTAGTGCCAAATAATTATCGCCATTCAAGTTGCCCTCAATGGAAAAGAAACCAATGATATAGTTTCCTACAATCCCTGCTCAGCATTAACCTTTTGAGGGTATTGCGTGTGTTCTCTCATCTAGAGAGGATTTTCCGTTGTCGAGTAGCGGCAATTTTACCGATTAGCATGACCGTTAAGAAAAAAAGTATACTCATCAGAAAATATAAAGTCTTCTAACTGGATGATATTGTTATCCAACATTTCCTTCATTTGCTCACAAAAATAAATACTTCTATTAAAGTCATCTTTCATGAACTCCTGAGTTGCAATGAACTCGAGAGTGATAACATTTTTGAATAAAGAATAAGGAGACCTTTCAAAAGATATATCACAAGCTTATACTTCGTTTTCAAAAAATTGGGGGTTGTACCTGTCATTCGACGGGGGTTGAAGGTAGGGGTAAGATTTTTTCGTGACAGGATTTTTGCTTCAGGATTTTTTTAAAAATATGTACAGTCAACAGTACATGTCTAACGTATACTAAACACTGATCGTATATCTGACGTGGGAGGAGGAGCCTCCCTTCTGCTGACTTATGCGTGAGAAAAAGGGAAGCCAGGCAAACTGGCGCTCTTAAGCGTTAGGTAATGGAATAGTTTACCCTTTCATGAGAATCAATGTTACTTCCATATTATTTTTTCATCTTCAAATGATTATTCTTCTCAATTCCACAAACATGATGTTGAAGCGATGTTTGTAAAAATTATCAATTTACGTTGACGTCGTTCTCCAAATTTAAGCATTATTGAGCAGTGTAATTCGAAAAACTTCAAGTTGTACTTGAAAGCCTTCGGCAGTTACAATTCGTGCATATTTCTGAAACAGCCAAAAATTTGTCGTGAAATCCTTGGAATTGGGACAAATTCTCAATTTCCTTTCATGTTGCATATAATCATTGTCGTTTGTGATGTTTGAATGTGAATCAGAAATATCTCTCATTTCTGAATAGTATGTGATAACTCGATCTATATAGCTAGATATAGTGCGGACATATGTATTTCTCCGTTCCTAATAATTAATGGTGAACAAAATCAACATTAAAATGTTATCAGTCAACTTGTCTAGTGATACAATGAATTGTTTTTATAAAAGATGCCTACATGAAAGAATCCGAATCATTTTCAGAAAACCATTTGTTTATTTTCCTCGTCGAGAAACTATCAGAAAAAATAGTCACTCTTCAAATTACAAATACACAAAATATTATGGAATATCATATGTGGAGAATTTGTTTGGAAAATTTGACGTATTACTAAGTACCGAACAAATCAAAGTGGTATTTTTGAGTGAGAATACAGTTGGAAATTATTTTTTTATCGAAACAAAAATAGAAAAAGTAGATTTTCGCAAATGATATGTTGGCCAAGTCGGACGTTATCTTTAGACACGAGTTTCAGACGGTATGTGAGTTAATTTTCTGATAAATCGAATATCAAGAATCTCACAGCTCTTTCCGAACATGTAAAAGAGCATCGACACATTATTGATTTTGAAAATGGGACTATTCTAGATGTCCAATTGTGTTTATCCAAAAGGCTTTCAAACGGAATGATGTGAACCTTAAATACGATAGTAACAATATTAGATGGCCGATGGCCCCAGTACTGCATACTCCATTTTCATTGAAACTTGACGAAAAAAATACCGAAATCACTACTTCCTATATCCCCTTATTCATTTTTACATAAATTGAAACAGACACCACTTCTTTATAACTATAGACAAAGGCATTCGTTTGTTTAATGTCACGTAATCAGTATTGGTGTTGAATATTTCAGTACTGACGTGTTTTTTATTTTTTTTATATATCTCATACATCTGATGATTTTTAACATAATAAATCTGTTAAAACACAAACCTATTTACGGTATTTCCATTAGAAATCCATTATTACTTCTTTTAGCATCAAAACAACAAAAGTTATGAAGTTTGTGACAGATAAGTAATGAGAATTCCTCATTATAGAGCTAGGACAAAACTGACTGAACTCAAAACGTTAGCCAGAAAATAATTGTTTTTTTAAAAATGATATTTTAAATACTTTTGTTGAAGAAACAATGACTCGTAGTCGAACAAAACTTATCAACTTTTTTCAAATGTTATATCTCGTTTAAATAGTTTTTTAATTCTATGTGGATGTTTGAAAATCCGATTAGCCATTTCTGAGTTATTACAGATTTATATTCTCTTTATTAATGTACAAACAATGACAATAATGAAGACTGTTCACGAATTCATTTCATTTATGTGGAAATGTTTCCGGGTTACTTTCATATAAGCTATTCTATCAGACTGTTCTATTATGGAATGAATAGCGTATTTCGTGAGATTAACTCAAAATACTCGTATACGAGACCCTTTATTCATAGAATAAATAGGACAGTACGGGCAATCCCAAATGAATTTCCAACTGATGTTTCAGAAAGATAGGACACCTTTTCTTTATGACAGGCTAGTTCGAAAGTGACTAGGTGATAATTCTTCGAACGGTTAGAGGAAAATATTCCATGATGTGAGGAATGGAAAGAGTCAGGAATGGTCAAAATTTCTAGTTTATATTGGGATATGCTGCGGAGAGTTTTGAATTAAACATTTGTTCGCAGATTCTTGAAAACATTGTGAAAATGCTAGTTACTCAGGAATAGCTGGTGTTCGATAGTGAATTTGAAAACCTCTCGAAAGGATCAGATAAGTAAGCCCTTTCCATTCAAAATAGTCGGTAGCGCCTTGAGTCGAGTGGTGCCACATAATTGTTCTTCTAATCATAAAGTGAAAAAATCGATGACTTCACACGTAAACTTTGTACGGTCCTGATATTTTTTGAGAATTATTTCAAAGAAGGTCTAATTTGAGATGACAGTTACCGACTTCTGTTGATCTTTCTATTTCGAAATAGTGTTTCAAGTTTCTGAAAATATAATGCTGTTACTCATGTTGGTGTCGAAAAAATTGTTCTTCGTTTTGACGCCCAACAAATCAATGGGCGATGCAGCTATATAAATCAAATGCTTTGAAATTATTATGTCTGGTTCTAGGCAATTTGTAAGGAACAAACGGTTTGTAAGAAAACATATTGAAATTATCAACTGGCATTTACGGAATTCTTTGCAGTTGAGGGTATTTTTTTTATTGGCATTTGTTGCTGTTTTGACTGTCTTTCTTGTCCAGAAAGGTAATTGGTCTACAGTTGTTACTAAATTAGAATTACCACCCACTAGCAATATGATGCTCGTTGGTCTCTATTCTATTCTGATTGCAGTTCATTCGATGGTGGCTATCCTATAATCTTGTTTCAAGATGCAGTTTTGATTCTGTTGATTGTTTTGTCTATATATGGACTTTATTTCTCACTGATAGGTACCATTTTCACCTCGAATTATTTCATTATTTTTCATTGGATTAATTGTAGATGAATCTGATTCCAAATATGAATTCACTGTGAATCTAAACTCCAGTTTCTCACTTTTTTATTTCAAATTGTTTCGAAATAATGATTATTTTATAAGAAAATGAATATTTTGGAATAAATTTTCGAAACATTCACCTCTCTCAACTACCTTCACCGTAAGTTCAGATATATGCCTATCGGAAAACAACTTCTTTCCTGTGCTTCATCTTCATCAGTGTAGGAAAACACCGACCCAAACTTATTGAGACTCACACGTTGAAAGCTAAGACCTTTTCATACCTTAGCTCGCACAAGTTTCGACTTCTGAGGGTTGTTGTTCGTAGGGGTGCGACAGCTGGCTAACGGATAAGACAGATTTTGAAACAGCATAGTGCTGGGACTCGATTGATTTCAACGAGGTTTGACTGCATGTATGAAACCTTCGTCTACGAGAAAAATTGTTAACTACTAACAGTTCTATCTTGAGAACAAAGCTCCAAGGGGAAAGAAACATTCTGTGTACCAATACTCCAACAAAGATTATAGAGGGAAAGTAAATGTTTTCTGGCAGGCATTTACCAGAACCTACGTTGTAGGTAGCTGGGAGAAATGAATATTTCGAAATTTTATATCGGAATATTTCCTCATATGTATGTATCTCTACTGGATACAGTTTTCCGACACGATTTAATCTCTGTTAGAGTCTTGGTACATGGAGTGTTTTTCGCCCGCTTGGGGCTTTGTTCACGAGATGAAGCTGTTACTAGCTATCAATCTTTCTCTTAGGCGAAGGTTTTATCTACCGGTTATCTGCTTTCAAGGCGAGTTGAAAATTTAGTCCCTTACTCTTTCATTGTAATTGTACTAAAAGGAGATCTATATACTGATATGTAGCGCAGTCAAAATTTCTCTCGCCCCCTGTGGTGCCATTCTTGATGAGATAATTTTCTTTTGAATTGCGTTTTTCATGTGACCCCGAAATTATTAGGTAATCTCACCCCGTGTCAAGGCCTTTGAGGCATTTATTTGGTCTTGGCAGCAGAAGTGTTGACTGTCAGCATATTCTGCAAGACGGGAAAAGTTCGTTAGCAGGGTCTGTAACTGGCCGAAAGCCGTATAAAGACCGTCGACCGAGCTAGGATCGCTGCTTTGTGCGTTTCTCACGGCCCTAGCATACGAGACACCTCTTCTGGTCGTGGTAGTTCTTACCGGACTTCTAAGTTTGGCTAGCGGTCTCTAGGCTGGACGTTAGCCTTCTTGTTTTTAGTATCCTTTGGGCATCTCGCCGGAGATTGTTTTGGTTGCTTACATTCGGTTATCAGATGCCGACCGGCACATCTTAGGCACGCGGAACTGCTTTGCAGTTCCTTAGAGAGTGTCCAAGTTTCTGACAGTGGTAGCATTGATCCACTGTCATTCGGGGTTTTTGAGATTTGCTTTCCACTCTTATATTCAGGATCTCCCTGACCTCATATATATGGTTCTGTTGTCTCGTAAAAAGAACCTGTATGAGCGGGAGTGGCTTGTTGTTCCGTTTTTCGAGCCTGGCGGGGGTATCCATAGCCTACGGAATTTCCATCGCTTCGGGGATATTGTTTTGGAAATTTGTGCCTCTATTGTTAACCTGATCAAGTTTTTTCGTATTTTTTGTAGATTTTCTTGAATTCTTGGATATCTTGGAGTTACTAACTTGAGGTATCTTTTTATTGGCCTTTACTTTTTGTGATTCTCTTGGAATCTTTGTCTTTGCTGGGTGGTATTAACCTCAGCTTCTTCTTGTATAAGTCCTTCGTCAGACGAGACTATTTTTTCGTCTCTGTCATCCTCTATGTCAGAGGGTTCATCATCGAATTGAAAAAGAGCTTTTTCTAGATTTTCTTTCCTTTTACGCGTGAAGTACGCGTGGATATGTGCCAATTCTTGACTCGATATAGTGTGTACTTCCATTAATTTTGAAATCAGCCATAGTTCTCTGCTTTCGCTGGAAACCGATACTTCCATCTTGGCTGTTCCCATTCTAAAAGAGAAAACGGTGGTACCTCGGTTCTTTTAACAGACAGGCTATTGAAAGAAAGGGCCCTCGAGTTCGCATATTATGCAAAGGTTTCATACGTGCATTCGAGCCGCGTTGAAAGTAATCGAATCACCCAGCTGTTTGGGTCGGATCTTTTCTGCACTGATGAGAGGTAATTCTTCGAAACCGGTTAGTAGCTAATCTATTCGAATAATTTCAGCATTGTCCTGCTACTGGATGAACGAGGAATATCTGCAAGACTAACCTCTGTGGGGTATCGTGCATGAATGTCTATCGTATATAATTCAATATTCAGCGTGGTAGTAGCCGGAGAAGCAGTTGTTTTCCAGAAGGCATTAACCAGAACATACGGTGTAGATAGTTGGCAGAGATGAATATTAGGAGATTTCATTCCGACATATTTATTTTTTTATACTACATATGTATCTCCCGTCGAGACAGTCTTCAAAAGTGATTATTTCGTTCTCATATTACACAGTATATTTATCTTTATATTATTTGGTATTAACGAGTTGAATGTTTGTTTTTGATATTTTTTTCTTCAATTTCATTGTTTTGCATGTTGTTCAGCATGAGGTTTCAAAAATTTAGTTGTTTTGTGAATTATTCAAACCGTTCAGATGATCTATAAAAGTGAATTTTCATAGATTCGAATGATAAATGACGGTTCAACAGTTCCTAAAAGTTTGTTGTGAATCTACCAATTTCCTATCAGTTATATTTCATGTTCAAACACTTAGAAACAGACGGGTATACATGTTCGTAGATCCCGGAGATAGAAAATTCTGGTAATGGAGGATATCACAAATGTTTTCAGAAAACATGACAAGATCGCTATCGTGAAGGGACACCATCTGCGGGTTATAGGTCCGAAAAACATCGATAATATCGCAATTTTAGATCAGCGCACCTTTTCCAAAATTCAGTAAACGTTACGCCTAGACTATATATCACTAGTTGACAATGCATCTGCTATTTCTAAGACTCTTTTACAACTGGTAACCCCCTCCGTGAATGTCATAATATTCCTTTCAACCCCCTGGGACGAGCATTATTTGCCTTCATCGGTGGTAGAGTGGACGGCAGTTTTAACATGAATTTCACATATTCTAAGGAATATGTTGTGGGCTTGAGATATTATCTCACTCCGGTAGGTAAATTATAGCATTTTTCATGATTGAGTTATACACTGGACGGTGATATCTTTAGGATCTAATCGCACTGTTCCAACGGTTTGAACTATTTACATTATAATGAAAGAATCTTTTGTGGGTGTAAAAACTTGGTATATTTTTAGGTTAGGTATATTTTTAAGTTAAGTATATTTTTGAAGTGTCCTAAATTATGTCACGCATTCCAGAAATTGTTGAATTATTTTCGTGTATTAACATTGCAACCGTAGTTATTGAGTCGGAGTATTGTTGACTGATCAAGAAAATGAAATAAAAAAATATTATGTTGAATTGAAAAAGGTATATTTTCAGGAGAGATTAGTTTTTGGAATAGAAGCTTGTCGGCTTTCCTTTCTCCATTTGGATACAAAAAATTGTAGGAATCTTCCAAAAGTAGAAAGCAATCGAAGTTTGAAGTACAAACTGAATAGAAAAACATATTTTTCGTATAATTCAATGTTCATGTGAGAGTAGTGGTTTCGTGGGAAATTTTTATTCCAGTTAGTATTAGAGAGTAACTTCTATGCATGATCTACACATATTTGTGAAGAGTTTATTATCAACTTGTTTGCTTTTTTTCTTCTGTACCAAAAACTAATCTCTTCCAAAAATAAACCCCTTTCCATTCATTGTTATACTCGTTTGAATCAAAAATTTCATTTGCGGTGTAATTTTCGTAGTCCATTTCAAGAGAATATTGATTGTTTTTCAATATATCTCAACTCAATTATCGGCTCCGACGATACTGCAGCAGACATTGCTGAAGTGGATCACAGACGTCGAGAAGGTGATCCCAACCATTAAGCGCCTGCGGAAAAACAAGCCCCAGGCGTCGATGGGATCGAGACATTTCTACTCCGCAATCTGCCGCGAAAGGGTGTTGTACAACTGGTACAGATAGTCAATGCTATAATTGAACACCAACACTACCTACATTGTCTTAAACATGCGGAGGCAGTTCCCATCCATAAATCTGGAAAACGGAAAAATCCATCTCACTGTTCAGTGCGTTAGCGAAGTTCATTGCTGAGATTTTCTTGAGTAGACTTTTTCGCTCAGAAGATAGGATGAAACTTATCCCCGCGGAGCAATTCGGGTTTCGGCGAGGTCGGAATATGACTTCCCAATTGATCCGGGTTTTTCACAGGGTGAAGGAATCCTTCAATTATGAGAGAAATACAGTTATGGTCCTATTGGATATCCAAAAAGCTTTCAACAGTGGGATTTGTCGCCAAGATGTGGTCGGCAGGCATGCCCTTATTTGTGATTAGGTTTCTTCAATCCTACCTAAACAACCGAACTTTTCATATGATAGTGGACCAAACCACATCTACGAATTATACAATTGAAGTAGGTGTCCCGCAGGGGTGCTGCCTGTCACTGCATTTGTACTCTCTGTACACTCACGACTTTCTGATGTTTCCAAGAACGAATGTGGGTATATATGCAGATGACACTGAGGTATCCGCAAATTCGTTCTCGAGCGAAGTGGCAAAGCAACAGATACACCTCTACAAGTTGGTCAGAACTCGAAGATTAGTGTTGACAACAAGCTACTATTTCACAAACCAGTAATTAGACCAGCTATGTTGTACGCTTGTACCGTATCCTGCAGCCTCAAAAGGACTCCTCTGCGGAGACTCGAGACGAGGTAGAATAATGTGCTATGTATCTGCACGAACAGTAAGAGATACATTCCATTGAATGATCTGTTAGATCTGGCAAGAGTTGAGACGGTCACTGAACATATCCAGAAGCTGTCTTATAAATTTCTCCTAACGGAAAGCCCGCTCACGAGGGACGTAACGGCGCTTAGGAGTTATCATAATCAGCCCCGTGAATATGAGCTGATTTATAAAATGCTAGATATCTTTCATGAACGGCGCGCTAAGTTCATGAAAAAGCTGGTTGAGGTTACTCACGTACTCTCGTGACATCAGAATTACTCTTTCCTATTTTTTTCATGAACTTTTTTCAGGAGACTATTGATAATCTTGTTACACTCACTCAGTACACTGATCTGTGTCATTGATGACTTGATTATTACGTGGAAATTCATGATCACTTCAATAACTTCAAAACACTTTTTCCAGTGGGAATTAAACAAAAAAGTATTTTCACTCATCTTATTCCAGTACACTGAGATATGAGGTATGGGTATCGAAATATCTCGATAAATCTCGCGTTAGCCCAGGCAGGAAGCGGAAAGTTTTAGACTGAATGCTGAAATGAGGCTCTGCTGGCCAGAGAGCCACCAGTTGTCACCAGCAAGGGCGTCTCCTATCGGTCTATCGCGGATCTATGAGGCGGCGCTTCACCCTGTGAACGTCCTGGGGCTCAATATTGAAGTCTCATCCTGCTGTTCCCCCCTTTTCCTTCATTCCTTCACCAATCCGTTT
>WOGR01009239.1:0-11442 GCA_015342045.1 Leptinotarsa lineolata | reverse complement strand
CACATCCGCCTTTCAAGCGGAAGACCGGGGTTCGATTCCCCGCCGGGCCACCGTGCTGGGTAATCGCACGTTAAAAGGTAAAGCCTCGTTAATCCATGCTCCCACACGTTTAGACTTCTGAGGGTTGACGTTCGTCAGCTGGTTAACGGAACAAACAATTTTAGAACAACAATAATCTGTCGGTTAAAAATTTTTACTGCAATTATTCGATTTATTACGCTATTGTTAATTAACAATTTTTTATCACTCGATCATCAATATTGTAAGTGTGATATTTTTTAAACTATAAGTGTGGAATTATTTTCCTTTCGTAGAGCTATGATTATAACGCTTAAGAATCGATTTCCGTTCAAAATATCAAAAAATTGTTATTTTTCAATTATTTATCAACAATTTACTGCGTTTTTAAATGAAAAAGTTTGATGAATAATCGATGATCATCAGATGCTACATAAAAATATATTTTTTAAAATTTTTATCACTTATTGTTTAAATTTTTTTGTAAACAAATGCATTGTTTATAACATAATTGATTTTTTTTGAATCTCAATCTGTGATAAAAATTATGATTAAAAAAAAGCGTTTCTTGAAAAAAATTTCACAATGTAAAAAAAACGCATTTGTTAATTTACAATTTTTTTACACTAATTATTAATATTAAGGAACTATTTTTTTAAAATCATTATTCATCTTGTTTTTTAATATTTGGAAAAAAACTTAAATTTTTAAAATTTTTCATTGTTTATTAAATGAAAATTTATTATAAACAAATGAATTTTTTCATTTTATTTTTTTTTTCTATTTGCAAATAATGTATGAAAAACAACCATGTATTTTTTTCCATTTTTTACCGAGTTTTATAATTTTTGCGCTCCATAACTCAATTATTATCATCTATTTTTTCATCATTTAAATTATTATACTCATTAAACTAATGGAAATTCAATAAAAAATCCCAAGGCTGAATATATTTTTTGATTAATGGAGAAAAAATAAGTCTTGGGATTTTTAATTGTATCTCCATTAGTTTAATAAATATAATAATTTGAATTGAAAAAAAAAATAAAAAAAATATATGGTTGTTTTTCATAATAATTCATTTGTTTATAACAAATTGTTTATTCAATAAACAATGAAAAATTCTTAAAATTAAAGTTTTTTCCAAATATTAAAAAACAAGATAAATAATGATTTAAAAAAATGTTCCTTAATATTAATGATTAGTGGTAAAAAATTGTTAATTAACAAACGCGTTTTTCTGCATTGTAAAAATTTTTTTGAGAAACGCTTTTTTTTAAATCATAATTTTTATGAAAGATTAAGATTCCAAAAAAAATTCAATTATGTTATAAACAATGCATTTGTTTATAAAAAATGCATTGTTTATAACATAATTGTGATTGTATATTCAATTTCTATTCCAAACATTCGTTATGGAATTGAATGAGGTATCATTCACAGGAATTCTGGTGGAAATAAATTAAAGTAGAAAAACGGTAAATTAATGGAAAATAAAAGTGAGCCAAAGTATTACGGGCGAATATGTAGATGTAGATTTATTTTATTTTAGGAAAATATGAAATATGAATAGGAAATTACTTTTCTCCTTATCAAAACACATATAATATATTTCTGTTGTAGATATGTTTAAGATAATCATAAAAGGTTTTGCTATACGAAGTTCATTGTAGAAAACGCTCAGAGCAATGGAAATGTGAAAAAATATGAATAGGTACCTAAAAATAAAAAAAAAACTTTCGAAAATCTCTACGGTACATAGGAAGACGTCAAAGTTGCTATTGTTGTTTTTATTTAAATCGGTCAACCAATTTCCAGGGCCGTAATTTAAAAGGAAATAATTCACTCAATTATAATAAAATATTACCTGAACATCCCATAATATAAAATCAAATTCAATTTCTCAGTAAGAAGTGAACGTCCACGATCAGTGATGGGGGTGGCTCAAGTCAGATGACACCCTGTATAAAAGATTCATGGATATATTCTGATAGCTCACATCAAGTGCCAATAGCAAAATGTGGACAGATTTTCAATAAGTCTGCGAATAAAGAAGATACAGGCAAAAAAATAATTCGGGATTTTTTGGTTTTTCCTGTATATCTCCAGAACCAAAGGAGCTATATTCGATTTTTTTACATCATTGAATAGGCAGAATATGTAACTTTGCCACAATTCAACTTATCGTTTACGAGATACCCATGTACAGAAAAGAAATTGAATAGCCCTGTAGATATTGATGAAGCGATAAATTCACAATTCCAGGGTATATCACATTTGATATTTTTATAGCGTTTCATTTGAAATAACTACCATTATCAGTGACAGCAATCAAACAGAAAAACAATTTATTTCATCATGAACTTTTGGGAAATATTAAACCAATACAGAAAATCAAAGCTACATGGTAATCTACATTAAGTACTCGCATTGACGACCTCTTTGTTGAATGCACATGAGTTGTCGGTCTAGACAATACTAATACATGCATCTCTTATTTTTTGTTCGAGATGGTCGATGTCTATACTTGGTGTTGAAAAAGCTTTATCCTATATGTACCCAAGACAAAAAAATCTAAAGGATTAGGATCTGGGGATCGAGCTGGCCAGTTGATTGGTCCATTGTTTCCAGTCCATTTTCTTGGGAATATTGCCTCTAAATGTTCCCTTACTATTGCTGTATTATGGGGAGGAGCGCCGTCCTGTTGAAAATATTGTATTTCATGGCGGATATTCAGTGGAAATTCATCTGAGTAGCCATCGTCATTGAATAGAAAATGAAGATACATCTCTCTATTCAAATGATCATCGTAAAAGAAATGGCCAAGGATTTTTGTTCCCACAATTCCCAACCAAACATTTATTCTGAATCTTTCTTGAAAATTGGTTTCCCTATGTAAATGTCCATTTGCATCATTCTACCGATAATATAATAGATATTTCTGTTGAACTAACCATTGTTGGTGAATTTTGATTCGTCCGTCCATATTACTTTCATACAAATATTTCCAACTTCCATTTCTACGTCTTAACCACTTCGCAAATCGTACTCTCCATCCGTAATCTCTTTCATTGAGGTGATGAACTTCGCGTATCCTGTAGAATTTATATTTTTCTTTTTCAAAATAGTTCTGATGGATTGTACAGAAATCCCCATTTCGTGGGCAATTTCTCGTAAAGAACAATCTTGATTAGCATAATTTTTGTAACTGGCTAATCCTAAATTTTAAAAAAAGATGTTTTCACTGTGCAAATTTTTATGTGGTGATAGTTGCTTACCCATAAAATTTATTTGATTCCTCACACTTTCAGTAACCACACATTTTCTTGTTTTATTTCTGTCAAATACACCATAGTCCCTCAAATTTATTTTTAATCGTCTGAACATTTGGATGTTCGGAATACGACAATTCGGGTATAGTTCAACATACATATTCCATGCCAAAAGAGGATTTTTATTTGATTTTGCATAACTAAATAGCATATCAGTCCTTTCATCATCTGAATACATCTTTGATATGTTCATAAACGTCTGACAGTTCTCAACAGACATCAAACAACGCATTAATTTTTCCTGCCATAAAAACTAAGCAAAGCCTACGTTTTAAGATGGTAAAAGAATTGAGATGCTATTTGATCAAACCAAATTATACAACAATCGAATTTTGACCAAAAACTGATATTTTTATTACTTCCAGGATTGAGAATTATAAATACATTACGAATTATAATTGATTAGTTTTTGAAAGAAGGATTACGGCAATACACAAATTTCCAAAACGAATTCCGAATTTATTGGGTTGTTTGAATTATATTTTGAAGAAATCGAGACAATTTATAAAAGAAGTAACGACAGGACCGTAATTTAAAATTGTTGTCACTGATGATGGTAGTTATTTCAAATGAAATGGTATAAAAATATAATGTATGACACACCCTTGGATTGTGAAATTATCGCTTTATCAATATCTGTAATGAAAAAGACAGGTCCGTATTAAAAAAAAATTATGGTGGCCATGTTGACACGAAACGTTTTATCGAATATTTATTATTACATAGTCATAGTAGACTTCGAATACAATAACATTTTCTCTTTCCATTTTTTTTACTCTCCGAAATAACATTTTCATTTGAAAAATACAAAAAGCAGTATTTTTTGTTTTCCCCGTATAACTCAAGAAATGCGTAAATTTCCTTCGACCATTGTATTGTTCCCGATGACAGTTACCTTTTCTCCCATTTAATCGTCTTCGTATCTGTTATGGTTTAGAATTTAGCAATGTTACTACATGATAAAAGAAACGGCCTATATAGGTACATAGTGTTTCTTTTCAAAAGTTACAATAAATGTATCTTTATAAAGAAAAAATGAAAATAATAAAAAAAAAACAGTTTTCCCTGACAAAGAGAATATTGTATATTATTTATACCCATTTATAATTTATACCTAAGAGCTTAGAATTCTAATTCTATATTCATATATCATAAAGCATGATTAGATGAATACAATAAAGAAATGATCAGAGGTGAAAAATTATTAAAAATATTGAATTATTTGAACATGAAATACCTTAAAACATGTTTATTTTTGAAGAGTGTTCAATCGTTACTATTGAACAATGAGCCCTTACTCGAAAGCTCCACTCGCAAGTAAACTGAAACGCTTACAGCAATAAACCTAGGTCTCTTCCAGTATTGAACAGTTCGATTTGTCTTAGCTACTTAATACCGTCGGCTTCAATGAAACTCTACATAACGTTGATAAACTATGTATTTATCATATTCAAATCAAGTATTAGATTGTTCCAAAAGTTTTGTCAGTTTTCATGAGTCTACTTCAAACTGTAATATCTCAGAGAATACCTATTCAATTCAATCGGAATAAGCGCTATTCGATGTGCACTTTTACCAGCGTAACACAAGTCGATTAGTTCCGACAGCATAAAAATTGTGTGCTCGGGATTCGATGAAGTCGACGAAGAAATTCTTTCATAAATTTGTTAATTATTGATAGTGCCATTTTTCATGTGCTGTAAAATAATTGAAATATATTTTTCCGCCCATCATATTCCTCATAGTTTTCGAAGCTTCAGGTATTTCTATTCAACACGAATTTCCACTTGTGAACCAGACTATGTACTCATAAAAAGACCACTAATCAATCTCGACGATCGCCACCAAAAAAATAAATTTACTGACTTGTTCTCATTCATTATCGTGTAACATATTGCCGAAAACTCACATAAACAGCAATAATGGAATTGACCCTTGACGTGGACAGCAGTTAAAAGAATAACGGCCATAACGAGGGTCGAAAGGTGTCTTCTCTCCAGCGTTTCCGAAAAGTATTGGAGAGACAGGTCGTCGTGCCAGTGTTTTATAGTTAAATCTGGGATTCGAGAAGTCGAGCCTTTTTTGTACATTTATAGTCGGGTTGAGAAAAATGGAAATAATGGAGTGTCAGGAGTTGTGGCAGGTGCCATTATTTTCAGTTTTAGGGCGAGAACTTGCTGGAAATGCGAATACGTCCTTGAGTGTCGAAACAATATGTTTCAGTTGATATTTGGCCAAAGTGCAACAATAAGTCTTGAATTTTCCACTATGAAACATTATTTTAATTTAGATACAATTAAAAGCAGTGAATTAAAAAAAATGCTGGTTGGAATGTTTGAAAATCACATATCTCGATGGAACCAAAAAAACCGCAAGTTTTGGAGATCATCATGATGAAAACTATAGGAACATCCTCAAAATGCCCTTCGAGAGTGGTGCTAACGCGATGTATGTTCTTTTTGAAAAATCGACTCGAGAACTAGAGCCCAAAAACAATGCATTCATGATCCAACAACAGACACCGCTGGTGTTGGTGCTAGGCATTACTGGACTCAATTTTCCTTGAAGGGCAAGCCCGAATAACTAGAGGCTATGACATATCCCTGTTCGAAGGCGATCGATGTCGAGGCTTGGACTTTGGCACTGACCGCCTTAGGGACCATGGTTGATATTCGATGAATGAGTATGCTGTTTTTCCCACAGATGGCATCTTCGTAGGAGGAGATGTCTCAAAGTTGGTCTACTCATGATATGCCTAAGTTCTGATGAAAATATCAAAACCCTTGCCTCTCATGGGAGACCTACTATGTTATAAGTGCCTGTGGCGAATACTCTACGGAAAAACTAACCTAGCAAATTTCGCGCAGGAAGCTGAAGTGAAATCTTCAGGCACCTGATGGCACCATTAGGAAGGTTTGGAAGATTTCAAATCATATTATATCATATTAGACAAAGGAAGTGCAAACTAAAATAATTCACCATAAAACATTGTCAACCACTTTCAAACAAAAGCATATGCTCTGTTGGAAATCATTCTATTGGTCTGGCCGATGTCAGTTCTGGGGCAGGTAGAACATGATAGTCTTATAGAACGGTGTATGGAAGAATTCTAAATGGAATTCAGTTTGGCAGGATGATGATGGGACTCAGCATTGAGATAGCAATTGGTACAGGTAGGTTTTCGGTAGACGTGTGAGATGGAGTTGTTGGACACCGATCAATAAGACTCACTGACAACCACAATAGATCCAAGGAACAAATCCAAGGCCATTCTTCACCAAAACGACTATCCCGTCTCCCAAATCCAAAGATCCATTCAACAGCAAATCCAAACCCCACACCCCGAACTACCCGATGAACAGACTAGTAAACCAAAAAGTTTTCCCCCTTACATCCATGGAGTTTCCGATGAAGTAAGTCGAATTCTGAAGAGACACAACGTAAGAACAGTATTCACAGCCAACAATAAAATGTCCACTCTTTTACGAACACTCAAGGACACTATACGCAATGAGGCACAACGTATGTAAGAAAAATTTCCAACTGAGCCTATGAACATGAACTAGCTGTTCGCAAATCAGATCAAGCCCGATCCTTTTTCAAACATCATCTTGAAATAGGCCACACAATTAGCTTCAAAAACACCAAAACCATTGCTACGGAAAAAACTTTTCAGGCCAGGATAATTAGTAAAGCCAACTGTCCTAACAAACGAGATGATTCAAAGAGACCAATCATGGAGGTCATTATTGTCTCCCCAAACATCTCAAGGTAACTCACGTCAGTTAGAAAGTCAAGAATTCATTTTCAGCAGGTCGGGTAGGGGAGAGTGTTGTACCTTTGGGCGCTTGTTTTCACCGTGCTGGAAAAAATTTTTGCTTCATAGTTCTGCTATTGACCACTAGAAGTCTGTACAATACTTTCACTTCATAAATATAAAGACTCTGGAATTTAGTCAGGCTTGTGAATTTTTCATGTTGAAAGTAAATAATTAGCTAGAACATAAAGAGCCGGTGTATTACAGAGTTGTGGTTGGTTTCATCTATGATTTCCCAGGTAAGGAATATACGACGTTTACTATTTAAAACTCGTGTTCACAATCCATTAAATTTTCATAACCTGAAGAAATAAATGTGTTTTGGCAGTAGTAAACATTGTTCTACCTTGGGAAATTACGTTTGTTGTATCTTTGGCCTGACCAGAGGTACAACTGGCAATGGACAAAGGTACAACAAGACAAAACATTTTACCTTTTTCTAATTCATCTGTAATTTCACTGAAAGTAGACATTAAAGTAAGGCAAAATCGGCATCGACGTGTGTTTTTAATGCAAAGACAATAAATAATTTTCAAATCAGAGGAAGCTCCGCTTTAATATGCACCGCGGCATTAAGACAATTTTTATCGCTCGTGTGGTTTATGAGCCTCACTGCACTCGGCCGATAAACTCTACAAAATTGAACTTCAATGCATTTTTACTTAAATAACAAGTAAACTGACACCAAGCAATAAGACTCCGGTTCGACTGCCAAAAAATATGATATTTGTCGATCAACCTTATCTAATCATATTCAAATCCATGTAAGCTCCGAACATCCTACATTTGAATACAACGCGATCAACGATGTTAAAAAAGTGTTTTCACTTGAACACGAGTCACTGTTGGAGCAGTACTTGACACAGACAGCGTCGCTACATTAAGGACTCACAAGAAGATGCAAGATGAAAACACCAGACAATTGGACTACAAATGCAACTGCAGGCAAAGAATGGCTGAGACGTTTCATGAATCGACATCCACAATTGTCATTAAGGAAACTCAAGGCTACAAGCCTGGCAAGTTTTAACAAAAAAAATATTCAAGCTTATTGTTAATTCTTAATTGAAGGCGATTTCTGCTCTGTCCACAGGTACAGCGTAATGTGGACAAAGGTACAACACAGTGTTGTACCTTTGGACGCCCTGTCAAAAAAATTTAAATTTTTTTTTCAAAAGAACTGAAGAGAATCCATAGTCGTATACTTTGTGATTTATAGATAACAGTTGTATCTGCTTCTGTGTGCTTCATTGGTAGCTATAAAGCAACTTTTAAACATTTTGAGCCAAACAAAATGAAATTTGCCCAAAGCTACAACACTCTCTCCTACCTGCTGCGATACTTCTACTCTATACCGGTCCAGGAGCATAAATACTGGACCCGAAAAACAAGGTTATCAGTGCTTGCTTGGAACTGAACAAAGCAAGAACAAAACCAGTGGCGAGACTTGGGGGATGATACCCAATTGTATAGTTAATTCAGCTTCAAAGAGAGTACACTCTCTAATGAAAATATTAACAGAAACCTTAAAACTCTATACGACGTATCTTGTGCATATAATCTAACTATCAATCCAAAAAAAATTCCAGGTCACGTTATTCGGTCCCAAAAGTAAAAGAAATATTGCTAGTAAGTCATTGTCGATTCGTGTCAACAATAACATCATTTCTTTTGTCAATGAATGTAAAAATCTGGGCTTATGGTTAGACTTAAACTTGAGGTTCACGAAGCATGTAAGTCATCTGTGTATCAAAAAGTTGAGTCTCTGTGAAACACTTATTTTTTCAAGATTAGCTTAGTGCAATTGTATCTGCGAACCCGCCTCACAACAATTAGATGTAATGCGACTCCAGCGTATACAAAACAGTTGTGTCAGATTTTCCTACGGTATCCGAAAAACATAAGTCCGTTTTTTCGAGATTCTGGCTGGCTTTCACTCAAGTATCTAAGAGAAATCCATCTGCTTAGTTTCACGCACAGAATTCTTGTTTCTGAATCTCCACCTTACTTACGTGAAAGACTGGTTGCACTATCACACAGTGGCACTTCTCGTAATAAGCATATTTTGCTCATTTCCAAGCATTCCACAGCAATGTATACTCGAAGTTTCTCCTACAATGCGGCAAAGTTGTATAACACCATCCCTACAGAGTAATGTAATGTAATGTAAATTGTAATGTAAATTTATTCGGGTAAGCATAATCTACAATATAAATTGATTCAAAATTAAAACTAGATAACTTGAGAAACTAGAAAAAAAAAGAAAAACAAAACAAAAAAGGAAAGAAAAACTAACGTGAACTAGAAGTTGTGAGTCCAGGCTGAGCTATCTAAGCAATGCTTGTGTTGTAGTCATCAATCTGAATTGCATTGAATATTTACATACTGAGTGGTGATTAACAAGAAGGAAAAAAAAGAAAAAAAGTTAAATTCGTTGTGAGGGAGAGAGAGTTTGGTTATTTATTGTATATTGTATTTTGCATTTCCTATTGTTATACGAGTTCGTATACGGTTTTTAGTTTGTTGTAAATTTTGGTTCACATATTCTTTCAATTTTGATTTCAGTTTACGTTTATTAGGAATGACTCTGATTTGTATAGGGACTAGGTTTAACCATTTTGGACCAAAGTATGATATGAAATTCTGTGTGTGTATTAGGTTACAGAGGGGAACATTATTTTCTGCTCAGTTTTAGCACGTGTGTTGTGTGTAAGAATTATCTGAGAGATGGAGTTATTTTGCATCCATAATGAGCGTTGACAGGTATATAGTTTTCTTACATCAAACAAGCCATTTTCTTTGCAAAGTTCTTCAGTTGAGTACCTTCTATTTTTCTTAAGAATTATTTTCAATATGGTATTTTGCATGACCTCTAGAACGTGTAATAATGTTTTACTGAGACCGCCCCATATAATGATACAGTACCTCAATGAAGATTCAGCGAGTGAGTTATATGTTATAAGTGAAAGTTTTTAGTTTTTCCCACATTTAGACTCAAAAGGCTCACATTCAGCCAGGAAAGTACATATTTGAGCCCTGTTTCAGCATTCTCATAGACTTCCTCCCAGGAATCGCCTTCAAATAAAAGTGCTGTGTCGTCGCGTAAGATATTATTCCGCCACTGATATCATGAAGTTTATAAAAATTGTTATTATAGATCAAAAATTAAATAGGACTCGGTACCGTCCCCAGGGGCACACCCATGTTGACAGGTAGTGGATCGCTAAGGGTACTGAGTTTAAAGTTTCAAGTGGTCCTTGACGGACAACAGTATACCAAATTGCTGTCCGCTGAAACCGATCCGGACACATGTGCAACTATGTCCATTATATTGTTATAGAATTTTAGTACTGATAACGATACATTATCATTTCCGTTATCAGAGACATTGTCCAACAAGCGAAGATTTTTGAGTATAACAAGCGTTCGACAGTTCATTTTTCCGAATTTTGAAACACTATTCAATAATCAGAGCTGAATAACATGATTTGTATACAAATATCAAAAGATGTAATTTCGTTTTTGTACATTCTATTTCAATTCAAATAGAGGTAAACAAGATATTTTGGATCAATGGATTGAGATCATTATATTTTACATTGTGTCAAGTGTCAATACTTTTTTATTTAAAGAAATATGGATAAATTACAACAGTAAATCTGTTCGATCTACACCAAATAAGAATTTTCTAGCTAAATAGCATGAATCCACTACAGTAATGTTTTCAACGAGCAAGGTGCTTTTGAGAATATTTGAATTGTTTTCTTAAGCTGTAACTATTGACAATGTTATTTAATAAAAAAAACATAACGATAGTCATACGTTACAACCTATATACTCTAGTCAAGAAGTGCTTTTTTATCGAACTTTTTTCAGCAGTCTCCGAAAATTATGGTTGAGGTGTCATTCGATTCGGAATAGCGTCTAGAAAGTTTTTGAAAACGGACGACTTCCGGAAATGAAAATTGCAAAAGTTATAAACAATTTTGTGAAAAATGAAAAATGGGTTTAGATTTTTGAAAATATCTCAAAAACTAATTGAGATTTTTAAAATCGAAAAAAAAAGATTCGAAAATAGGAAGGAATTTCCTATAAAAAGGTCTTGAATCCCGGGGAACTGTAGGACCAATATTGTTAATTTTCGGAGCCCTGAAAATATGCTCGAAATCAGGTGTTTAGTCACGCGTAAGCCGTGCCTGTTTGGGCCATTTTTACAAAAAAGAAATTTTTTTAGCATATAAAATATATAAATTAAGGAATGAAAAATTCAGGCAT
>WOGR01009238.1:0-11442 GCA_015342045.1 Leptinotarsa lineolata | reverse complement strand
ATTATGTGTATAGTTGGATGATCTCATGAAGTCCTTGTGTCACTGCACTCTGTAACTTCATCGTATAGTTTTTTTGTTGAAATTTTTATCATTGTATACCATTTAGTTAATGTTAATATCATGTCTGTATGGTTCCGATATGATAATTGTTCATGTGTATTGTGTTTCGTTAGTAAAGTTTTCTTACATTGGTTTTATTTAGCCAAATTATCATAGAATCTTTTCTGAAGAATATGTTTGCTTTACTGGTAGCTAGAATGAAGAATAAGATTCTGTTGACAAATTGATGGTGATTCTTGATATATCTTTCCTCTAGCAGGTTATTTCTTTCCAAGTATTTCAATTCAATTTAAAATTTCAGAATCTATTCGATTTCTTATACTTCTTTTTTCACTTAATATTTTCTCATTACTATTATGCCTATATATGAACAGTATGTATCAATCACATCGTGCTTTCATTCGAAATTTCAAGGGAAGTTGGAAAGGTTCCTATAGCGATTATAAATGGCTTCTGAACTACCAAGACAACGCAACGAAATTTTTGAACCTGCGTTAATTGAAAACAAAAATGGCGAGTGAGGTAGCCACAGAGGTCATGAAGATATTTTTGATTTTTGGTGCTGCGTATATTCTCCAGTCAGATAATGAACGGGAGTTTATGGCAAAAATTATTGAGGAATTAGTTGCCATGTGGCCTGAATGAAAAATTGTACATGGACGTGCAAGGCGCCCTCAAACTCAGGGCAGCGTGGAACGAAGCAACCAGGATGTGGAAAACATGATACTTTCTTGGATGATGGACAAAAATTCAACAAACTGATCTGTTGGTTGTTTTTTTGGCCAGTAGCAAAAAAATGCTCCATTTCACCGAATAATGGAAAGGTCGCCATAAAAGCATTATTCGGTAGTGATCCAAAAGCTGGTTTGACTGGTAAAAATTTTCCTTTTCAATTGAACATTGAAACAGAAGAGGACTCAATGAAACTGATTGAAACAACTACGTCCAATACGAGTATGGTGCAGAATGATGTTAGTCAAATCGCAACGACATCAGACGGATATCGTATAATTATTGAAGATTGTGAAAATCATAACGCTAATACGCCTGCAGAATTTATTGATGTGACTGAATCTTGCAGCGAACCTAACCAAATAAATAATATTGGAATCATACAAGTCTGTGAATTCAATATTCATGGTGATTATAATCCTGCAAACTGTAATAGAATTGACAAAGATTTGGAGATAATTGAAAGCATTGCACCAAATTAATTTGTGTAATTTGTCAAAAGCCTACCACTGGTCCTCATAGCTGTAAGTCTTGCAATAATGCTGTTTATGTTACATGTTGATTGTGTGAGTAAAGCGAGGAAGCTTATGGTTTCAAAATACTGTGTTCAAGATGCAAATCGAATGCAAGAGAATTTAATATTACAAAGAAGTGAAGCGCACAAAAGTTCAACGAGCTGCGAAAAAATGGTTGAAAATACAGCAAAAAAAACGCCACTTCTATCTCTTGGCAATAGTGTCTTTATAAGTATACCTAAAGTGGACCGTGGACCATTGGACACCAAAAATATCAAAGGAAAAATTGTGGACTTCAGAAATGGGGTTTATAGAGTTGGCACAAAAAGAGGAACATTAAAAAATTGGTTCGTACGGCAAGAATTGCACCTGTTGGAAGAAAGCTGTGATGATGTCATTTCAAATACCCCAATATCTTTAAGAGAAGTTGTGACTAATGAATCTAAGTTACTCAAAACTAAACTTTTCTATAGGTAATCATTGTATGATCTCTTCAATAAATATTGAGATGATTCTCAAGTTTTTATGAAGGACTAAGATTTTATGTTAAGAACTTTTCAAAAACTATTAGGAATGTTTCAAAGGTTGTTTTGAAATATTGATTTTACGTTATTAAGTTTCATATTAAGAAGATATTTTTTATGAAACAGTTTAGATTTTTCTTATCTACTTTCTAATTAATATGAAGGTTTTTTAAGATAGTATTTCTGTACGTTTGTTAAAAGATTAAATATTACGAACAAATAATATATAATTTCTTACTTCGTAAATTTTTGAGTTTACAATTTTTTGCTTGGTGCAATAGAGAATATCATATTTATTAAATTGTTTCTCATTTTTACTCATTTCGTCAAACTTTTGGTCACCTCTTAAACTTAATCCAAGAATAATCTACCAAGAAATTACAAGAAGTTTTCCTATTCTTTCAAATTACATACCTAACTAATGGTCACTCTAGTTGATTTGCCATTTAGCCAGTTGGCTAAGCGTCGTCTAGCTGTAGTGTTGAACGTTGCAGTCAACAAGTCGGCTAAACGACGTATCTATAGCCGTGTAATTAAATGGCGTTGTTCAGTCAAAGGGCTAGGCTGTTTGAACGGCTATTTTAACCAGTTGGCTGCGACAAATACAGATTGCCCACCATTTTCAGAAAGCGCTATTCAGAAAGAGTTTACTTGCTTAAGAAATTCAGGATGTTCTATATGAAGAGGTTCAAAAAAAAATTTCGACTTTCACTACATTCGAAAAAACTTAATTTAAGAATAAAAAATGGACTATTTAACTGTATTCATAGAAAATTGGAACAGTTCATAGATACGCTTTTTGACAATATTCTTCGCAGATCTTTTGAACCGCTCGGTATACCCTCATAAAGTCTCAAATATTTTTCCAATCAATTTCAGATATGGAAAGCTACATAATAAAACATTTCAATACAAAAATAACGCAAATAGTCATCGGATTGATTATTTTTTTCATAACTTAAACTTCTAATCGAAGCTCGGTGTGACTTACACTCTATATTGCAATCAGAGTTGTTTTTCCAACTATTCACCCCTTTTGTTGTCTCTGAAAAGATTTCCATTCATATACTCTAATTTGAATTTCTATCCGAAAACGACGCAGCTTTGCAATTATATCTCATCTAATAAAAACAACTTCAACTTTTTCTCTTCGCTAACGAGGACGTTCAAAAGGAAATTATAATCTCAATCTTCAAGTATTGTTCAAACTCATTTGAATATCCATTGATATGTAGATTAGTGTTTCTTATATAAAGTTAGAACGCTCGATTTAAAAGGAAACCGTCTCGGGTCTTTCGGGACACATTGATCCATAAGCTTCATAATGAAGAGGATGTGCATGCGAGAGGGTTTGGATATTTTCATTCTCCGTTTGTCACCTATTTTGTATAAAAGTCGCGATTCTGAAATATAAAGGGTCCTGGGGTAAAAGCTTTTGAAACTTGCTCGAATCTATCTTGAAGGGTTGTGGTAATAGGTTACATATAAAATGTACATTTTATGATAGTCCTTACAGTTTCTTCGACACAGATTTTCACTATTATTTTCTAATGCATGATCTGCTCTCGATATTTTTCATAAACAATTATTCAATATTTTTTCCAGGACAGAACACAAGCACTACAGGAAAATTCTCAAGGCTCTCTAAGAGCAATGCCTGTACGAGAGTAGCGATTCACGTTGAATTCGAATCACCGGAGATGGAATTCATTTGAAAAAACGTTCTCAGGAAGTTTATTTTACATAAACGCAGTTCTCAAAATGAAATAGTTCTAAAACAATGAAGTTCGAGGTGAGTTCAACATCAAAACGATGAGCAGCCACAGTTCGTCGCGTATTACTGATATGTACCACTCTTGGTGAAATCACATGTATTAAATCACTTGAACACCTCCTGTAAATGTATCTATAGAAGAAAGACAAATCTCCAACCTTTCTTCGAAGTTCCAGACTATCAAGGTTGCAAGTGATGTTCGTATCTCCAATCAAGCGGATGGCTCTTTTCGAGATAGAATTCACCAGCTCCAGTGTATGCTTAGGGGCGGAGCTTCATACATGAGAACAATACTCCAAAGAATGTCTTATCAGAGTTTTATAAAGCATCAAAAGTTGCTGAGGTGTGTACAGTTTTCTGGTTCGACATAGTGTTCTAAGATTTTGAGAAGAACCCTTCACAATTCCAGCGAGACGATTATGCCAAGATGTATTATTATTATCGAAGCGGGAAGCGCAATTTTCTATCCTGACATTATTATATCCGGTTCGGAGACATTCATCCTTTTGGAGAAAACCGATGCCTGGGTTTTCGTGGCATTGAATCGAACCTGGTTCGATTCAATGCCACCCCAATTCGAAATCACCTCTAGATCCTCAATAATATATGCAACTTCCTGCTGCCGGTGAATATGTGCATCCTCAGCCGATGTTCTGGAATCCAAATGGAATGATGAAACAAGTGTGCTGTCGTCAGCAAAGTAATATATTGGATTCTTGGTTTTCTCCAATAAGTCGTTAATATACAATAAAATGAGGGTCGAAGACAATATGTATCCCTGGGGAACACCAGCTCAGGAAGCTGGAGAGCCGTACACAAAAATAATCCGACAAGCCGTAGCGTAGAAGTTTGGCCAGCAAACCTTCATACCACACACTGTCAAAGGCCTTAGAAATTACTCGAGATTATTCGAGTTGATAAATGATACTGTATCCCATTAAAATTCTATTTCCTGCATTTGGAGTTGGGAAAAAATGTTGAATTAGCATTAATTCTCTGGTTTTATTATAAAAATAGAATAAAAACAAACAATATGATATGATCGAAGGCATCGACATCTTTCCTTACGAATACGCTATCTTCAGGACCTAAATTCACAACTCTCAATGATAAAAGAAGCTTTCCAAGGCGGTTCGTTGCAAAGTCAAGTTTTGACATCGACCACAGAACAAAAGTGGTCCTGTTGCTAGATGAACGATAAATATCTGCCGAGACTAACCTGCATGAATGTCTGTCGGATATAATTCAATATATGCAGCGTGATATTAGTCGGGGAAGTAGTTATTTTTTCCATATGCATTTACCAGAACCTTTTATTCAAGTAGTTGGGAGTGATGAATATTTAGAAATTTTTATTTTCAATATTTATTTTATTATACGTATATATCTCTGGTTTTATTACAAAACTAAAATAAAAACAATATGATATGATCGAAGGCATCGACATCTTTCCCTACGAAACCGCCATCTTCATGACCTACATAGATTTGAATTCACGATTATCAATGATAATAGAAGCTTCCCGAGGCGGTTCGTTGCAAAGTCAAGCTTTGACAACGACTGCAGAACAAGAGTGGGCACAACTGCCCTTCCATTTCAGTAATGCATTCGTGATTCAATGTTGCACAACTTGTGAGACGTATAATGGGTCAAAACAGTGCTATCTGCGGTGTTGGTTCACGAATGCTTTATTTTTGTGCTCTGGTTTCTACTAGTTGCCTTTTAGTGAGAACAGCAGAGAAAGACAGAAAACGATTTTTGCTGGGCGAACAATGTCAATGCGTGGCTTTGTAAAGGAAGTCTCGTTAACCATTGATATCTGGATTGGATCATCTGTCGATGACGTTTTTTACTTAGGCTGACACTACTGATGATACCTCTGGCTGGTCAAAACTGCGCTGTACACATCGCACCGCGAATTCTTTATTTTTGCACTCAGATGTTTGATACAATGTGATCGACAATACTCCTCACTGTTTTTTAGGGTATATAACCTTCCGGAACCTGAAGAATAAACAAAGCTAAATCAATAATACTGAAGAGTTCGAACTTTCTGGCGCGAACTGAAAAGTTCACACCAGAAAGTCAGTGCCTAATATAAACCACTAAAGACTTCAATTACTCAGTAACTTATCGAAATCATAAATTTTGCCTAAAAATTTAAAAATCGATTGAAAAAATTTGATATTTTTCTAGAAAAAACACGAGCACTACAGGATAAACCTTAAGGCGCTCTAAGAGCGGTGCTTGTGCGGAAGTAGTGATTAACATTGGAATTGAATCGCTGGAGATTTAATCCATTAGGAACGTTCTCAGGAAGTTTATTCCACATGAACACAGTTCCCCAAATGAAGTATTTTTTGAATAGCGAAGTTCGAGGTGTACTGAGTTGAACTTCAAAACGATGAGCAGCCACAGTCAGTCGCGTATTTCTGATATGCACCGCTCTTGGTGGAATCAAATGTACCAAGTCCCTTGAACACTTCGCGTGATAGTATCTATAAAAGAGAGACAATTGTTTAACCTTTTTTCGATGTTCCAAACTATCAAGGTTGCAAGTTATGTTTGCGTCTCCAATCAGGCGGATGGCTCTTTTCTGGATGGAATCCAGCAGCTTCAGGGTATGTTTAGCGGCGAAGCTCTATACATGAGAATAATACTCCACAGAAGGTCCGATCTGAGCTTTATAAAGCATCAAAAGTTGTGTACAGTTTTCTGGTTCGGAATAGTGTTCCAAGCTTTTGAGAAACAGTCCTTGCAATTCCAGCAACATGATTGTGCCAAGACAAATTAGTGTCCAAACTTATCGAAGCAGAAAGCGGAATTGTCTGTCCTGACATCATTATATCCGGTTCAGAGACATTCATCTTTTAGGAGGAAACCGATGCCTGGGTTTTCGTGGCATTGAATTGAACCTGGTTACTTTAACCCCAATTCAAAATTACCTCTAGATCCTCATTAAGATATGCAACCTCCTGCTGCCGGTGAAGATGTACATCTGCAACCGATTTCCTGGTATCCAAATGGAATGACGAGACAAGTTTGCTGTCGTCAGCAAAGCAATATGTTGGATTCTTCGTTTCTTTCAATAAGTCGTTGATGTAAAATAAAAAGAGGGTCTCCAACCAAGTATGCATCATGTACTGAATATATATTATTAACACTAGTAATCATATAAAATTTGGCATACTTGTATACAACAGCAGCTGTGTGAACAATAATAGGTATAAAATTCAGATTGCGTATTGGTGGGAGATCAGCCGGTTATTACTACGTAAAACGATTTGGAACATATTCCTTATTTTTTTTCCTTCCTAACATATAAAAAAGATTGATTTTATATCATACTTTATTTGTTACAGGTGAGTCAGCCTTTTCGTTATTTGAGAACTATATTAAAATCCATAGAAATGGTGAGTGCAATAGTTTTTATCATGGTAATCTTATGTGGTAATAAACCTCGTAATGTTTAACTATAGATTTGAAGTTTCCCAAAGATGGTTTTTTCTCCAAACTTAAGGGTATAAAGAATATTACGACTCTTTCTCAATTGGAAAAAATATATACAGAAAAAATGACAAAGAAATTCGTTTATAATAAAATTGTTGAAAGTATTGATATTACCCAAACTTGAGCTTTTTTTATCAGGTTTCATATACCTATGAGGAATGAATAAGTCAATGCTGTCAAATTGTTTTTTTTTCTAACGTTTGTAATATCTTCGAAAAATAATGGTAATCACATTGATGTTTCTTTTCCCACAGTAGTATAAAATAGTCTTTTGAACTGCCAAATATCGATTCTTTTTTTTTCAACAAGTGAGGTTTCTAGGGTAATTGGTAGTTCTGTAGATGATCCACCTAAAGGGCCCATTGAGATTGTATTCTGTTGTTAAAAAATCTTTTGGACACTGGGTTCTTATACATTGTGATAACGAATATAGAAAACTATCATAACTAGCAGAAAATGATGGATATAGGGTGTTGGAAAAATTGAAATATGAAATACTGAATTTCACAGTGTTGAAATAATCTTGAAATGTGATAGAAGCTGATAGAAAATAGAAAATATAGTGTATTTTGATTTTTACAGAATGTTAAAAAATGTGGATGGAAATCAAAACGAATATATCAGTTTTTATCAATTAACCTATTCCTTTCCATACGCCGCGTTGATCAAGGCCAAGGAGCCATAAAAACGTGACTGCAGTTTGCTCACTTTTTAGTGCATGTCCATTATATTTTTCTTTTGAATTATATCATAACACCCACTTAACTTCTTTCTTGTGTACAATCCAGAATATTTATGTAATTTAGGTAGCTGTACCTACCTCCATGGCAACGTCAATTATAGCCTGCGGGGTTTCTGGTTAAAGCCAAGTATATGTGCGAATGGTTTCTGGTGACCCCACATGCCTTGATTTCTCGATCAAAAACCTGAAACCTGATATTTTCTTATGCAATCTTTTGTTACATATACTTATGGAAAATTAAGATGTTTGTATTAAATCGCATACACACTTTAAGGCAGAGTGGTTACTCTGTTGAACAATTTTGAATATCAATAAAAGTTGATTACATTGTCGCAACTCAGTACTCGCTTTGCTTATTTCGAGAGGATTTTTCGCTGTTTCACAGTCTTATGTTTTATTACATAATAAATCATCAATACACTGACCTGTTACTTGATGAACCTCAATAACACTATCCATGATAATAAAACACTTTTCACGCTTTACTAAGAACGTATTTCGCTAGATAGTGGCTTCCTCAGTTGAAATTTTGATACAAACAATTTTCACTCGATTAATTTTACTCGGTTCAACTGAGGAAGCTAATATATAGCGAAACGCGTCTTTAGTAGATTCAGTAGTGTAAAAATTATTTTATATGATACTGAAATTGTGACCCACTAATGGCTGATTCATACACGATTCTTTATTTTTTACTTCTACTTAAGGATTGATGATTGATAACATTGATCATTTCAACACCTTTGTTTAAAAAAAGGTGACCCGTGCGCTGGAGACGTGAATTTCAGGTGTTTTGATTCAACACATTTTCTCTCGAGTTGTCTAGTGGCATATTTTATGGAAAAATTGGAAAAGCGAACGTTTGAAGTCGAAATATATTATTTTACATGTCGGAATTTATTTATACTTCATGTATACCTACTCTCAGACTGCCAATATCGAAAAATAACAGGGTTATATTACGAATAATATTGACCACTCGGTCGGTTAATACATGCACATCAATTCATTTTAAGGAACTCTCCAGAAAGCACATTGAGTGGAAACATAAAATAATCAGATTTTCTGACCCAACTTTGTGATTCAGTAGAATTGAAATTCGCAAAATTGATAAATGGCCATTTTTATCAAATACACGTTGAATAAGTGAATTTCAGGTTATTAACCACTTGAAACAGATTGTATTAGTGAACGAAATGTTTTGTTGAGAGAGTTGTTTATGTTAACTAAGATCGGTGCAATAATTGAGCCCTGGTTGGTGGGGTGGTTGGTGGATATTCCACCATCCACCCCACATACAAAGACCTTTCAATAATAGAAACTTTATATTCTCTACAAAATGTTGGTGATTTTAAACCAGCTTTCGAATTCTCTTTTCTTTATCAGTAACATTTTTATTTCGGAAGATATTTCTTCAGAATCTACTTCCTTTCGCAACTTCCTATTTGAACTCTTGTGAAATATGTCGCTTTATTTTAGGCGCTTTTTTCTTGGCACGACACCAACCATATTGAAATTACTAGATAGCGATTCATTAATAAATATCCATTCTGAGGGAAAAACGTGAAACTCGGACACCATTCGCAATTTGCGCTCGTTGTCAATTCTTCAACCAGACTCATTAACTTTGCGAGTCTCGCTAATTAATTCACAGGTAATATGGTGTCCAGTCGCTAAAGAGACATTTGACAGTCAGTGTTGCCAATTAGGTGCAGAATACGCAAAATCTGCGTATTCTGGTTTTTGCGGGTTTTCCGCACATTTTACACCATGCCACTTTGTTTCAGCATATCAGTTTCTCCATAAAGTGCCTCAACAGAATAATTACATCAAGTGTTGAATTTTTGGTCAATCGATAGGTCAAGATTGACCAAACCACATCATCTGCTCTTTCATGTTCTTTGTACCACAATTATTGATGGATCTATGCTATATATTTTTTTTTCGAAAATATGTTCTTCCTACGCCTTTGTGGAAAAGTGACAGGAATAGAGGATAGGACAGAACAGCAAAACAAATAGCATTTGATTCAACAGATGTATGTACAAGTATCTACCTTTTTCTTTCGTTTATATCTTTGCAAAATTCTCGTTGTTGAAGGGTCCCATTGTTTATCTGCTAATCTCCTAATACACCAAAAGTGATCACGTAATTTCATGTAGTTATTGGGCAAATTAGTTATTTCCGAGATAACTTTATATAATCCGAAACCATCCTAAACTAGACAAAAATCGAATTCCTATGGGTCCGAACAAACAGGCAGCCTGACGATAAAAAAGCAACCCAAAATCTTAACTATTGGTGAAGATTTTGGGATGCTGGGGTGCTGTAAACTTAATGGCTAACGTTACAACTGATAAATCTAAGGATATATCTTTGGCTGGTATCTTAAATATTCTCAGAGGTCTCGACAGGAAATTTGACTAAACCCAAGCTACACTAGCTGAATTGAAAAATGAAGGAGGAAAACGTTCATCCCAAAAAATGATATATTCACTGGATGGCAGTATTCGTCGAAATAACCTAGTGGTGTTTGGCATCCAACTCGAGGATAAACTAGAAGCACTTGCCCTACTTAGTAGCCTATTGGAAGTACAAATTGAATTGTCTGACTTCATATTTACAAACCAAGATTATAGGAAGATACTTAAAATTGAATTGCTATCCTACTGGAAAAGAGTTGAGAAACTCCGAAATACCTATAAATTGAAGAACAAAAAAATTTTTGTAGCTAACAACTTGTCCATAGTTCCATGAGGAAACATCTCAATACTGCCAAGGAAAACGGAATAAAAACGACTATACGGAATACTCTACTGGTCATAAATAAAAACACCTATTTTTCCCTCATACTGACCATGGGTCATTCGTTTACGCAAAAGATTTTGGGCCGAATAATAATCTTCTTTGAAAATGTATGTACTGTAATTTTCTTTAATTTTTTCTCTCGAAGGTTGAGTTTGAAAACAGCTTTGCTGACACTCCGCCCATTCACCTCAATATATTTTTTTTTGTATACTCTGTATGTTCTTACTTCAGGTGAACAAAGACGTTTTATCATTATTCCATTATTATTATTCAATAGATGTGGAAAACTTTTGATGAAATGTAATATTACGTATTTATTGTGTATGTCTTTCTGTAAATGTTTGTATGGATGTACCTACATGTACAGTGCACATGTGCCAAAACATCCCGCATAGGCCTAGCCCTTGTTTGTTTTTGCACCATTTATTAACTTTCTGAACGTGCTTGAAGTCGTACGGTGAAAGGTAAGACCTCATTAAACCTCGATTCGCACAAGTTTTGACTTTTGCGGGTTGTCGTTCTTAGGGAGACGACAGCTGGCTAACGGAAACAGATTTTGACTCATCCCTGTGGTATAACAATTGAACTTTCAATTTTATTTTTTACCAATTCCTTCAGGTATCATATTTTGTATGTGGATGCTATCTATCAAAAAATTTTCCTATTATGTTTTATACAGGGTGTAACAGAATAAGTGTAAAACATTCAAGGAGGTGATTCCTCATCGAAAAAAAGATAGAATCTTTCATATAAAGAAACTTCATTGGAGCATTCCTT
>WOGR01009237.1:0-11443 GCA_015342045.1 Leptinotarsa lineolata | reverse complement strand
CAGGCTATCTCTTAGCTCATGCGTCCACTCAAAGCGTCCGTTGTCGTTGCCAGGGTTGTCATCGGTAGGCAAATCATCGTTATGGGCCCCACCAACTTGCCTCTGACCCCTCCGAGCGGGTCGATTGTGGGGGTCCCTTCCTCGATTGTCAGGAACCGAGCTTTGGGTCTACCGGGTGGTTAGCCCTGAAGACTTTCCACCGGCACCGGAGGGAGAATAGTGTTCTCCCTCCCGGGTGCGCCTGGGCTGCTTGTCTGGTTTTGCACCAGTTGCTTGGATAAGTGGTGGCGCAACTTACCAAAGGTCTCAGGTGTTGGTGGCCTCCCTGCTTATTTATTATTATTATTATCATGATTATTATAATTCTCACTATTCTAGTATCATACTATCATATATCAGTGCCGGGTGGATCAGTTCAGACGAAATGAACCGTCTCTGAGTATCCAGAACAAACAGTCATAAGTTTAGTTGCGCCATCTGTAGGTGAAACCAGAGAGCAAATACTTCGGATAGAAGTCAGAATAATGAATATATTCCGGAGAGGTGTATATGAAATGCCCAAGTTCTGGAGAAAATACCAATTCATTTTTTCTCATGTGAGACCTATAACTTTGAAAGTATGAGGCGGGTACACGATGCAGATACAACAACAAACCTGGCAAATGCCACTTTGAATGTTGAAGTGGAACAATCAGATACCATTTGAAAGATTCATGGTTAATAGCTTTCTGTGAATGACAAGCTAAAATTAATTTCATTTGGTCAGGATGACCATCGACATACCAGATTCGGAGTACTGACAATTCGTAGTTGCAGGTGGGTCAGTTCAGAGGTCTGAACATTTAGCATGACATTTGTCGGTGTTGTTATTATTTTTCCGTCGGATATCTGCCACACGTACTTACAGAATCTAAGGTTTCGCATGAGAGGAAAGGACCTATTATTTTTCTACCACAACTTGGACATTCGTATATTTTTCTAATATCTACGAATCCTACATGTCCATTGGGGAATCCTAACCACTTCCATAGAAATGATTAACATGAAGTTCAGATCAAAACTGAAAGATAGATGCAGGTAGGTAAGTTTCAAGTGAGTGTCTCTATTCGACCCTCCACAGCAACTTGCTATAGGTTCCATCATGGCTCACACATTTTCGAACTCATGCAAACAAATTCAGCTTCTTAACGAAGCGGATTAATTTATTTGGTAAGTTATCTTCCAGGTAGGGTGACAGAAATGAAACTCTGCCAATCCCAGTATATCTGATTCCGCAGCGGGCAGGCGCAAAGTATATGTTCTGCTGTTTTACAATCTTTCAAACAGTGATGACGCACACTGTCTTTCGACAAAATAAGTTTTTACGTATGGTGATTCAGACGACAATTAGTTGTATGGTGACATACTTGAAGTAGATGCTTCGGAAAGGCCAATTTTGTTATGGGTATGAAACTCTCATTACAGTTTGAGTGTTCATTTGACAAAGCTCCAAATGACAATAGTGACAAGTTCTGATCTTATGGAACCATTTGCGGCGCCCTCCTCAACAAGGAGGGCCCAGCTTCACTACCTTCTAGAATCTAGCCCAAATACTATTTGTCGAGTTTTCCTATTGAGAAAAGTATTCGACAGTTCACCACCAACTTGGAAATTGCTCGATCAGGGCCAAGTGTTTTCACAGCCGTTTGGCTATCCAAGAATATGCTACTGATTTATGTGTGAGGTTGGTTTTTCCAATCACTCCACACAGCAATCGAAACGGGAGATTCGTGATTCAAATAGAGTCGATAAGCTCTTATCCTGTCCTGTTTCTGCAACTATATATGCCTGCAGAATAACCTGTAGGTGTTTTCATTCCATCCGTGAACCAATAGCTTTACATCTGCTCATACCCGGAATACTTTGACTTTGAGTGTCAGCAAGTAGAATATTACAGGCTACCCTTCACAATATGGTCCTTGCTGAGGTGACAAGGCCATCTGCCTGAGCTTACAGATCTATTTCATTTATGTCAAGGACATCAAGCAGCCTATCCATCAGGAGTGACCACATAAAAGGGATAGAACCCCGCTCTATCGACAAGCCACCATTGCGTGCGGCATTTTTTCGTACCTCGTTCGATTATGTTACGATATGATTGATATGGCTATAACTCCGGATGCGAACCGTGTCATTTCGCAATGATGCGAATATTTCCGGTAATATATTACAGGCCATTGGCTCATATAAGTACATTCCTTGGGAAAACTAGTTTGTAATGAAATTATTGTGACCGGACTGGGTCGAACACTGAGTAAAGTGTATATTATTAAATCAATTGAATAAAATTGAAATTAAACTCACTCTATACGTCGTGACATTTGACACCTGTCGGATATAATCCAACGCCCTTCGTGGTATTAGCCAGGAAAGTAGTGGTATTCTGATAGGTGTCAGTCCATAAACCTACCGTGTAGGTGAGAAAATACTGACTTGAACGAATTGTTCTCTTAGATAATTTAATTTGTACATAGTACTTTTTTCTTTCATCAGGTGAAACTCCATTACACCAAGCTATCAAATCTTCCAATTTACCGATGTTGAATCTTCTTATAGAAAGAGAAGCAGATATAACCGTCAGAGATCACCGAAATGAGACGCTTTTCCATCTTGCAGTCAGATATAAAAACGAAGACATTTGTAAAAAGCTGATAGATCACGGTCTTGACGTAAATGCTAAAGATGGGAATGGTTCAACGCCTCTACACATTGCTGTCGAAACAAATGGCACTTCCTTAGTGAAACTTCTGTTGGAGAACAAAGCAGATATCAATTCGATAGACGAGGATCACTATACTCCGCTACATGTTGCAGCATCATTCAATCGTCATTGGGATGTTATCGACATTTTGTTAAAAAATAATGCCAGAGCTGACTTGAAGACTGTTCACGGTGATTTGCCTATTCATATAGCTGCCGGTCGGGGTAATATAAGAGGATTTATATCTCTGTATAGTAAGAAATATATAAATTGTATGAATAATCTCAAATTAACCCCGTATCAACTAGCTGAGGTAAAAGGGCATACTGTGATAGTTCAATTGTGTCTAAATCTGGATAAAAATAATAATGGTGGACATAAAATTCCCGTTTTGAAGCAATTGTATATGGCAAAGAGAAAATCTATTAGGTGATTTTGAATGTACATGATGATACTTGTGAATATTTATCTGTTTGTCTTGAATATATGTTTGAATACTGAAACTTGCTGGAATGCTTTTGAGAGCTGTCAATTTATTTTCAATGAAACTATCCAACAAGAGCATGCAGGTATCAAAAGAAGTGAAGCATGCTTCTACCCTCTCCGTTAATTCGAACTTTTTTGTGGTTAGTGAATTACAGTACTGACATTCTCATACTTCATTAATTGCTCCATTTTTGTGATGGTCTTGTGATTTTTCACAGGCAGTGAAGTATATGTGCATCAGTGAAATACCTGATTCAAATATTTTTTAACCATTGTCAGAGTTTGTCATTTCAATTGTACATAATCATCAGACACAATTCAATATGTGAACTTGGAATAATCCGATCTATTTATTGTTAATAGGATATGGATGCATGAATTTGAATTTGAATTTATTTTCAAAAAATTCATTTTTGTAGTAGCATGGCTAAAATCATGAAATACTGATTCATATCGAATACCTAGTTATGCATTAATTGATATCATAGGAACTGATTGAATTATGAAGAATTACATACAATTACAAATTTTCAATATCTAGTCGATATTCACACTGATTTATTCTAAAAAATAATCATACTCAGTCTCTTCAGAATATTACTATGCAATAATACCTAATGTATTGACCTTTTCTGTTTTCAATACTGAAATGAGTATTTCACGTGACAAGACAGTGTTTGGTCGTAAAGTTCTAGCCTATGATTAAGTAGTAGTAGCTAATGCTTCTGCAGTAAAAAATGTTTGTGAATCATAAGTAATACCGGGTGATTCTCTGAAGTGGCTCACCCCTATACTTTTTTTATTATTGGAGATGGAAAAACGAAATTTGGGGATTGTGTATAACAGTTCAATTTACATTTTTTGACATATTCACTAACTTTGCCGTACTTTCGATTTGAACGGAAATGGCCCCAACTTTCGATTTTTAAATGAGATATCCTACATATTTTTACTTGATTCGATCGAGAATGACATTCTAAATTCAACATTACTTCACCTATCAATATTTGACAAAAAAATCATTTTTATTTCAATTTTTATTTTTTCATCTAGAATGCCATTGATCAAGTAAATCGCTTCATTCTTGATCAAGTAACATGGGAAAACTACGATTGTGAGGCTGATGACTTCACAGTCGTTTTTAGAATTATTTTACAGTCGCAAATATGAATTTTTCCGGTTAGTAGTTTTTTCATGTTATTTGATGAAGAATCAAGCAATTTACACGATCCGTGTCATTCTAGGTCAAAAAATAAAAATTGGAATAAACATGAATTTATTTGTCAAATATTGATAAATGAAGTATTGTTGGATTTAAATTGTCATTCTCGATCGAAATAAGTAAAAATATATAGAATGTTTCATTTGAAAATCGAAAGTTGGGGTCATTTTCGGTCAAACCTGAAGTACGGCAAAGCAAGGGAATCTGTCAAAAACTATAAATTGAACTGTAATATACAACCCCCAATAATAAAAAAGTTATAGGGATGAGCCACCTTAGAGAATCAATCGGTATATCATTTCCACTTGGGAAAGTTATTGTATAACCAAAAATTTAGAGGCTTACATCAAACTGTATTGCTTAGACTTTCTAGAATCACAATTCAATCAAAGTAGGAAATTACGAAATTCCACAGAACTTCATGAATTTTTCAACAATCCATTTCATTTGTGTGTCGAAATATTCTGAATATTTCATATTTTCCTAGACATCTTGTAGATATATAAAATACCAGAGGATATGTGGTTATCACTTCCCAACAAATCCGGTAAAATACAAGGACTATATCCTGCAGGGTCATTCTAATATTTTTCAGCGGAAATTGAGTTCGGTGTGTATTTACAGACTCGTGCTAGTAATCGCAACTTGATAAGTAAAGCCTCGTTAATCCTCAATGCGCTCAAATTTGACTTCTGGTGATTTTCGTTACTTCAGGTATGTAAGACAGCTGGTCGATGAAAAACCAATTTTAAACCATTTCAATTAATTTACAGTACATACACCTTACATTATAGTGTGGCTTATATTAGAATTGCATTGATATTTTATAAAGAACAAAAGTTATAAAAACTGTCAAAGATCTAGATAAGGTCCAATACAAATTTTGGAAATAATTATTGAACATTTTTTTCTGCTTGAGTCATATGAAAAACCTTACGGAATTTCAGCTTCAGATGGCATATTCTCTTTGGTTTGGTACAACTGGATTAGAACTGAATCTTTCGTATTTTATGACATGTTTCGTAAATATCATTACAGGAGTTACAGTGAGTTAACAGTTTCACTACTTTATAATTTTCAGAAACTGAAAGAATAATTGTTCAAGGCATGAAAATGTACCGTACGAAAAATTCATAAAATGAAAATTCATCTCAAACTATTCATTCCAGTTATCCCAAATAGATTCTGATACAAACTACACATCTCTTGTTGGAAAGAAAACGGTTTAGAATTATATCATTGCATATTGGCAACTGCTATCTTAGCTTGTGATGACAAACCTTCAATGTCTGCATAACTGAGTGTAAGGAAGTATCGTCAGCAAATTGATCCATACAATCATGTGGTTCATATTCGCAATATGTTGAACGAATAAAAAAAACAGGATAGAACCGAGAACACTACCCCAGAAAAATCCTACTATAATTTCAGTAACAATCGGAATAAAAATTTACAGATTTTTGCGAAACCTTGACTGTTTATGTGCGGTTCATCAGATATAATTTTACTTAACTCAGACTATTGTCGCAAATACCTGAATCATCAAGTTTTTTTAAGAAGTAGTTTGTGATCAATTGAATTAGAGGTTCCAATCAGATCGAATGGAATACTAATTGTATTTCCACCATTGACAAAGTTGGAGAACGCAACTGATTAGTGATAACCAAGACATCTTGTGACGATAAACCAACTTGAAAACCATATTGACAACTAGAAAACATATCAATTATTTTACGAATCATCGCTTGTCCATTATAGTACCAACTAACAACTGAGCACCTTTATTCCAAGATCTAAGGGGAAACGCTTGCAAAGAGAAAGAATGTGGTAGTATTTGCCTTGATCTTTGTACAAAATTAGTGGAAACATTAGGACGAGTATCACCAATGAATCATTCAAATTCAATAAACTTTTGTGGAAAAAACATTTCGAAAAGTAGCTATTCTTTACTGCAAGAATGCCTGGGTAACCTCAAAAAACGAGATGATTCAATTGAGAAATAATATTAGGTATTACTGCCTAGGAAAAGGTTATCAAAGCCCAATTATCAATATGATATTATTTCAAGGTGAATATTTACCTATACTACATATAAAACTCCATTGTCAAGAAATAAAAAAGTTTATGAAAAGGTTCAGTACATCAAATAAAATTATTTGCATACTAGTATATAATCAGGATTCAGTTAAACATTTTTTCCGCCTAAAAGATATCTTTAGATATACCATGGAGGCATTATTACAAAAGTATTTGGTTAATACGACGAAATATTCACAAGGCAGCCTGAATTGCCTGAAGACGACGGCTATTTCAGAGAATTGGCCATAAAGTGACCTACACAATATTCAATTGATCATTGTATTGCAGGTAACCAGAAATGTTGTCGATTCAATTCTAGTAGTGAATTTGATAATGAAATGCACTGTAGGTAAATGAACTGACACCTGTCAGAATACAACTACTCCCCTGGCTAATACCACGAAGGGCGTTGGATTATATCTGACTTCAGGTTGATAATAGACACTGCCTTGCACTGACGAGTTGCAAAACAGCCTAAAACCGGTCTGCAAGTGTGTTCCAATATTTGAAAATCGATTCCGTGTAGTTGTATCGCCAACAGCATATGCAGGAATAACTTCCGCGAAGTATCCTGCACTGACACCTGTCAAATATAATCCAACGCCCTTCGTGGCATTAGTCAGGGGAGTAGCTGTTTTCTGATAGGTGCCAGTTCATTAACCTACAGTGTAGGTAAGTTGAGACTGGCTTGAACAAATTTCTTCAATCCGAAGAGAATATGTAAAGAAGTATTATCCAAATTGAGAACGATATAATAATAATTACTGGAATGGCACTGAAGTAAATTAATCATTCATGCTGTAAACTGCAATCAATTTTGTACACACGGCGTTATTAGGGGCATTTGACCAGATTATTACCGTGAGTCTATCGGCCGTTTCTGTTTGCACTAAACCGTTTTATTGAAATTAATATGCGAAGCTGAAGGCATGACCAGAATACATAATGACTGATAATAACAAGTAATTATTCAGAATAGGTTGAATAACATTCCCAAGTGCAGTTCAATCAATGTAGTTGTATTCAGATGACATAACCAAATTATAGTAAATTTCAGAATGGTGTAATCTACCATGAGCAGTTAATAAAATAATATCAACAATCAGATCAATATGAGCATCATTGATAAGAATCTCAGACCCCTTGAAGTAGAAAAACAATATATTTATTGAAGGATTTCTTCAATTTGTTTTTCATTTGACGTCGAAAATATAGAAGCTCAATTCTGTATGGTTAACGCTTTTTTCTCATTTTAAATCTACTATGAGCATGATAGAGCAAAATTACATACGAGGAATCGGAGACGTGACAGATACACCAAAGCAGTTCCTGAAAATATTCATCAAGATGGAAGTATTTTTTGGAAAAGAGTGATTTTGACTTCCTACTTTTCCATCCTTATATGAAAAGTGTGGGAATCTTTCGTAATATGGGTAAGATGTAACTCAACCGTGACATATGTTATGAATGAATTCAATGTTATACAAATTGGTGCTGAAGAGGCAATAAGACTAATGTCTCATTCCGAAACATCGATATCCGCCTTGAGGATGACAGTGAACCATGTAAGTGAAATTTCCCATCTTTCATATATTATATCACGTAGCAATGCTGTGAATGATATGTGATTCAATTTCATATCGAATCTTTGAAGTACAAACTGAATACAAAAAAGTGTTTCTTGTATAATTCTATGTTCATATAAAAGAAGTTGTTTCGAAAGTTTTTTTTTTCGTGTAATTCAATGTTTATATGGAAGTAGATTTTTTGAGTGGGTTTTTTCTTTCGGTTTGTGTCTGAAAGTTACTTTTTTGTATGACCTACACATCTTTTTATGAAGAGTTAATTTTGGAATCATTTGCTTTCTTTCTTTTTGTGTAACACTCCCACATTCCTTGTATAAAGATGTGAAAGTAGAAAGCCAAAACCTTTCTAACCCAAAATTTAGTCTCTCCTTAAAGTATTTCACTTTCAAACTACAATTACTGTTCCTTCCATGAAAATCAAATAAGGATCATACATCTTGATTTCTTGAAAAATGTCTTCATTTTGAGTTAACTCAGATTTTATCCCATTAGACCAAACAGTCAAGACTTGCAAAACATAATATACTAAGTGCAACAAAATGTTAGACGTGAGATGAAGCTTCGAATAGGTAATTGTATGTCAATTATAGAAAACACTGAACATAATTCATTATTATTATTTTTCAAAATAGCAAAGCAACAAACGTCCTGCTTCGAAAGGTTTCAATTTCTGTTCATTCCACTAATAATTATTATCCGTTATAACTTGTTTCAGAAGTTTTGTCCATCTCAATGCCACGTGTATTTGTAGCTCTATATCTCAATGAATATTTTTTCTACTGTGTCTTGGTATATAGAGAATATTGTACTCTACAGGGTACAAATAGGAACCCCTGTACCCAAAACTTTTTATTCTGGAGATATTCCGCCATAGAAGTTATTTTCACGCGAGGATTTACGTTTTTACCCCCCAATTTTGTTCGATAATATTTAATTGTTGTCTAGTTTTCATTGAATATCTCATGAAAAAATAATCTCATATTAAGGACAAAAATCATGATTAGAATTAACAAGAATTTCAAATTTAGTTTCAATGTTAAACAATAACGTGTGGCACTTTTGTCAACAGTTTTTTTATTGCAACAAATGTTCAGATACATTGCCTAAAACTTCTGAGCATTTTTTATTTCTCCATATGACGTCTCTTACAGCTCGTCCTAAGTCCGGTGGAACAAAGTTGAAAGCAGTAGGAACTCTCTGCTGAAAATCATTTGTTATTGGCGTGAGAGAATACACCTCGTTTTTATATAAGCCCGAATAAAAAATTCCATTGGGGTTAAATCGGGCGATCGCGGTGGTCATAATTGGGGACCGTCAATAGCAAACCATTGGTCATGAAAAGTTTCCTTGAAATACATCTTCACCATCTGCTGATTATGTGTAGGTGCTTCACCATGTTGATACCAAATTTTTTAATGTTCAGCGAGCGTCAGTCATTCCAAATGATCCGTATCGAGATTTTTTGAATATCTTGGTATCGTTCACCTGAAAATGAAAATACCTGTTATATATTTTTTACATGCTATCAATGCTTATTACATAGCTACCGGGATAGCATTTTCCCAAGTGGTGTGTATTCATTTTTTTCATTTCAGTAAAACAATATATTTCGATACCAACTAACCATTTAAATTTCCGTCATAAAAGTGAAGCATCACTTTAGCGTTGTTTTTTATAGCGCAGTAAACATTAAAATTCCAACGGTCTTGAAATTGACGTTCCCAAACCTGATGCGGATTTGTATCGCTCCAGTAGTGAAAATTGCGCTTGTAGGATATTCAATTTTTTTATAATTTCTCATAATGAAGAACTTCGCAAAGTTAATTCTTCTCCCATAATCGGATAGCGTCAGGCCATGGACTGAAGTATGAGAATACCATGATGATAATATTAGCCAACACGAGCCATATTGTACCTTTTGAGAGCACGAGTCTGACAATTAACAACTTTATTTCATTTGTCACCAAACATTGTGTTGAAGGATGGACAGCAGCCTACTAGAAATATCAATATTTTGGGCAGCTGTATAAAATTAAGTAATATAATAAAATATCTCCAAAATTATAAGTTTTGGGAATAGGGAAGGATATTATAACAGGGGCTCATTTTCATGATAGAATTGAACCTTGAAGAAAGAAAAAGGGATTCCTTTTTGAAAAAATTGATATTTTTGATTTTTCTCATTCACTTATTGGACCCACATTTTTGCACACCCTGTGGATTATTCAGTGGATGTGAAAATGGTGCCTGATCCGTTCAATTTTCAATTTTCACGATTCATTCACTACATTTATTATCAATTTACATAAAAATGACGTATGTTTGAGAGGCTGCATCTGTCACTTTTTCTAAAAAACTAGAATAACTCACGGTTTATTTTGGGTATGAGGTATGATACATGAGTCAGAATTCTAGTCATGAAAGACATTCCAGAATGATGTAAAATACGGGGTGTGTCATTGAAAATAACAAAAATGACATCACTTGCAATGAAACTGGAAACTTCACATCAACGATGTGAAGTGAAGATGATTTGATTCTTCACTCATCCTACCAATTTTCAGAATCGCCCTACCTTCAGGTTTCTATATAAAGATCGCGTTAATTCGTCAAGATATACCCATCAATGTATACATTGATGCTGTTCTTTGTCTACAAATTTCAACTTTTTGCCTTTTTCCAACTCATTCGTTGGCTCGTTGAGCCAATTTTTCTCTACGAATTTGAATTGAACCAAAGCGCTGCAGACACAGCTCAAAAAATTAACCAGGCATTTGTCATTGGTAGTGTTAACACACTGTTCGATATTGGTTTGCGAGATTTCGTTCCAGAGATTTCAGCTTCAAAGATGAGCCCCAAAGTGGTTGACGTTGTCGTGAAACAAAACTGAAATTTTTGGTTCCCGAGCTCCAGTACAACCTCCGACACTTTAAGCGAATAAGCGAAAAAACGTGGAAAAAACCGTTTTCCCAGAGGTATTTCAGCTTAGTTCAGAGAAATTAAGACGTGGAATATCGTTTTCTAAGAGATAGGATAAAATCTTTTACAAGATCAACTAGAGTTGTCAATTTTATGGGGGAAAATGTCGATTTTTCTGAAAATGGCATTTTCAGATATTTAGCTAGGGAAATCGAGCTTTTTACCAAGAAGCATCGATAGGTCTTCCTAATAGCTTTCGTTTGATACCTTCACCATGTTCCTAGCATGAAAGGTTCAGATTTTATGTAGATTTAAGTACCGAGAGTTTTTATAACTTTCGGGTGGATTTCTCCGTGAGCTGAGAGCAAAATATTTGAATTCGAAAATTGCCGAAGGCGCACGACGGTCGTT
>WOGR01009236.1:0-11443 GCA_015342045.1 Leptinotarsa lineolata | reverse complement strand
GGCTTCGTCAAGAAGCTGGGTTTATTTGGTCGAGTTTGAATAGGTGTGAGCCACAATAAACCCATGTGGTTGCGGTGGAGAGTCGAATAGATCCACTCACTTTCGACCTAACCTAACTAGTCTGTGAAGGCCTCTTGCTGGATGTATACAAATTCTTCTGGACATAATTTGGGTTGTCCATAAATTGCTTGCGTCTTGTGATCCAAAGCCTGACATTCGCCTAAAATATGACGAGCTGTTTCTACCCCTTTGTGGTATTGCCTGCAGCTAAGGCAGCTATTTTGATCAGGTGTCCTCTTAATGCATTGTCCAGTGAGTAGCCCTGTAATTGTTCTAGTTCATCCCTGATTTGTTGAAGTAGTTCTTTGGTTCTCTTCTCGGACGGTCTTTTTATATAGCTTTTTCCGTGTGCGTTTTCGAGTGTATTTTCTCAGTACCCTTCATGTTTCTTATAGATCCATTTTCCACTCTGGTTCCGTACCAAAGCTTTTGGTACCACTACAGCTGGTTCAGGGCTTATAAGAGGGTGGTCTGGAAAGTTTCCGACCTCAACATAAAGATAACAGCACTTGTAAATGGAAGCAAAAACTGCATTTACCGACGAAAACATCGCCAATGTTCACCAGATGGTGCTAGAAGACAGCGGAATTGATGTGAGAGAGATAACAGAGGTTATGAATATGTCAAAAAAACGTGTTTATCAGATTGAATCAACATTTAGGTATGAGAGAGCTGTTCTCGCGTGCTAATGAACATTTCCAACGCTCTGTTGGTGCAGTTTAGGTGCAATGAATCCGAGTTTTGGCGCCGATTATTTACTGTAGATGAAACTTGGATACATCATTATACGCCCGGAAAAAAATAAAATACAGTCCAAACAGTGGACTGTAAAGAAGGAACCGGTTCCAAAAAAGAAGAATGCAAAGGAGGACCCGGTTCCAAAGAAGTGAAAAATTGTTTTTTTCGGCTGGGAAAGTGATGGCGACTGTTTTTTGGGATATTCATGGAGTTATTTCATTCGAAGAAAAAAAACACTACAGGAGCATACTACGCATCATTACTCAACAAGCTGAAGGCAGAACTTGCAGAAAAATGGTCACATTTGCAGAAAAAGAAAATCCTCTTTCACCAAGACAACGCCCGTCTCACACCTCAGCGGGTTCCATGGCGAAAGTCCACGAATTACGGTTTGAACTGCTTGACCTACTGTCTTACTCACAAGATCTAGCCCCAAGAGACTCATTATTTTTGTTACCTCACCTGAAAATTGCATTCGGGGGACATTTTTTTGTCAAATGCATTGGCAATCACCTTCGTGAACAATTTTATTTTGCAGAAAAAAACGCCGAGTACTATTTGGACAGGTTACAGAGATGGAGCACCACTGGGAAAAGTTGTAGAGTTAAAAGGAGACTATGTTGAAAAATAAAAAGAAATCTGAAAAAATATCATGTATGTCCTAGATACACGGCAGCTATACTGCCTGAAGATTATTCTGAAAGTCGTTGAGACCAAAATGAAAATAAAACCAGAAAAAAAATATATTTTTAGCTCCAAAATGCCCAAAAATTGGTAGATCAAAGACAGTGTAGTTATCTTGCACCAAATATCTGGAGAATATTCCCGGAAAAAATACAACTGATTAATAAACAAAATAAATTCAAATTTGAGAAAGAACTCTGTTTCATCAATTTATTAATCATCACACTTTCTAAAAAAATGACCACATTTCTGCTTTGTAAGTAATTACCCTAATACTATGCCTACCTTACTGAAATACAATATGACTTTCATAAGTGAGAATCAAAGCCACTATAGAATGAACTCAATGAAATAGCTATTCATGTCAAACAAAGTTTTTTGTACAACTGTCCTGTTTTCATAATAAAATAGGTGAATTTGATATTTCTATAAAAACACAATTTGACATCTCTTGTCAGTTAACTATTTTCATTTTATGGCATTTGCTGTGAAGTGTCCATGTCAGGTGACGCCAAATAACCTGGTAACCAAAATATATTATTTACAGATAGATAAATTTGATATTTCTATAAAAACACATTTTGACATCTCCTATCAGTTAACTATTTTTAGTTATCGCATTCGCTGTGAAGTGGCTGTGTCAGTTCACGTCGAATCATCTGGTTACCAACAAATAGTGTTGTTTACAGCTCACGCGTTTTATTCACATTTAAAATTCTTGCTGGTGTTTATGTCTTGCATAATGAAAAATAATAGTGAGGTATTGTGTGTTCCTGACGATATTGAAGAGACTGCAAAAAGAGCTTCAATTGAATTGATACCAAAAAATCGGCCCAGCAGTACGACATCGCATATTCTAATTTTCTCAGCTGGTATAGACTTAAAAACGTCGAAGGAAATTTCAGCAAAACCGTCTTCTTAGCCTATCTAGAGGTGAAATAAAAACTATGGAACTCGTCAACTTTGTGGAGCAAGTTTTCAGTGATAAAGTAGGGTGCGCTTGTTAAAAATGGTGTTAATACAAGCAAATATTTTAAGGTAATAGCATTCTTAAAGCAGAAAAACGAAAGTTATAGACCCAAGAAATCAAAAACCCTTACATTTGAACAAGTCCAGAGGTTTATAAAAGAGGCGCCAGATGAAAAGTATTTGATGATAACAGTTACTACTATTTTTGGAATTTATGAAGCCTGTCAGCGTGAAGAGCTGTGCTATTTATTAATGGATAAATTATTGATTGTTCCAATTTCAAATACAAAAACGAAAATAGGTCGTTCTCTTTGCATTGTTGAAAAAAACATTGACTATTTCAATAAATACGTTGCATTAGGGCCTTCTATTATCAATCATCATCGTTTTTTCTGGAATACTCAAATTATAAATGCAGTGCCAACCAACCAACTTGGTATAAACACGTTTGGGAAAATGCCTTCTAGCATTGCTGAGTTTCTGAACTTCCCGGAACCAAAGGAACACACAGGTCAGTGTTTCAGAAGGTCTTCTGCTTCTTTGCTAGCAGAATCAGGAGCAAATATAACGGATACTAAGAAGCACGGAGGATGGAAGTTTACAACAGTAGCTGTCGAAAAAAATCGTGTTAAAAATACTTTTAACACTAGTTTTAAAATATTTTTAACACGCTATTTAATACCCAGTATATTTCCAGGAGAGATTAATTTTTGGAAAAGAAAGATTTTGGCTTCCAACTTTTTTTTTACATCGTACCTGATCAACATTGCAGTAGGAGTTATTCTTTTCTACAATTCTGTGAAAAAAATCTGTTCAAAATCTGTTTTTCCGTTAATCAGCTGTCGCCCCCGTACGAACTAGAACTCTCAGAAGTTGAGAAACTTGTGCGAGCTAAGGACTAACGAGGTCTTAGCTTTTACCGTGTGATTCCTAACACGAAAAAAACGATCGGTATGAGAATTGAACCCAGGTCTTCGACGTGGTAGACGTTGTTCTTAGCCTCGACACCAACGTGAGATCTTATTTGCATGTTTTCGGAAACTTCCCCCTGGTGACAGATTGTCTACTACACTGACACAGAAGAGGGGTCCAGCATCCAAGGTTTGTTCAGGGCCCCCGATCGCTGGAGCCGGTCCTGCTCGGTAGGGATTCGATGAGTGAAGAGCACAGCGATGGGATGTTTCGTTACACGTCAGGTGTGATGGAAAGAGTAGTGGTATGCGTATATATCGAGCAGTCAATCGAAAAACCAATTATTTTTTTCCGGATAAACGGGGCCGACCGTAACGAGGGTCCGACAGAAAATGTATGCGTTGGTTGGGGCTCGTTCAGGAGAGGCTGTTTTTAATATCCGTTGTTTGCTTCGTTGGGTTGGGTTTGGGTTGGTGTTAGTACAAGACGGGCTAAAACTGGTTTCAATTGTGGCATCAAAAATCCTGAATAGGGTTGGAAATACCCTCGATTAAAACACATAATGGAAATTTTGCTTTAGATTGGATTCTGCGAAAAACAAATTCATGCAGGATAAAATTAAAAAAATGTGAATGAATGGGAAAACAGAGAAGTACTGACGAAAAGTTTGAAACAGTGTGTGAAAGCCAAATGGAGTAAATTCATTATTTCGGTTACTGTACATATTTTTAGAAAATCCCGAAACACGTCTAATATACATTATAATTTGAAATACTTCAGAAATGCTACCCCCTACCTTCAACCCCCGTCGAATGACAGGTACAACCTCCAATTTTTTTAATTTATATCCTGATCCAGGAAACCCTTAAGCGCCAGTGAATACGATATGATTTCAGCAGGATGGAGCATCACCACATTACCAAGTTAATGTCCGGCAATACCTCGAAACAACATTTTCCAATCGATGGATAGGTGGGCGAGGATCGATTGGATGGCCAGCGCGATCACCTGATATTTCATCATTAGATTTTTTTATGGGGATATGTAAAGAGCAACGAATAACGCTTGCAATCAGGTCGGTCACGCCAGATATGTTGAATAATGTTAAAAGAAAGTTTTATTTGCGGCAAAACCGTTTGCGGTGAACATTTAGAACATCTGCTTTGTTAACATCCATAATTCGTTTTCGTATTCTACATTTCATCACGTTTCGCATCACATTTTAGTTTTTGAGTGTATTTCATCGAATTTTGGTAACCACATGATTTTAATGTATTTTATCCAAATTGTTGCAATAAACTTGAAAGCGACATTTCTAAATAGAGAATAGAGAAACCATCCAAACGATATATCACAAACCTATACCTACTTTCTATTGAAAAAATTGGGGGTTGTACCTGTCATTCGAAGGGGTTGAAGGTAGGGATTGCATTTTCACGTGAAAGAATGTCAAATTATAATTTAAATTTGCCATGCTTTTTGAATTTTTTTTAAGTATGTACAGTAACCAAAAAAATGAATTTATTCCATGAATGTAAATGAATATCTTAAAACATTGTTGGTACCGTCATTGAACATATGAGTAATTATTGTGTTGGTTCATTGAAAAGAATATTTCCAACTACAAAATTTCACTATATAATTATTGAATAGTTTTGAAGCCATTTATATTTTCCGCCTTGTTTCGGAACATATCAAGTTATGAATTATGGAGTAAACGAATACTCTTTTAGGAGCGGTAACTCAAGTTCCGCCGAAGGAAATGCTCGTTTGGCGTCGGATACGGGAGAGGCAAAACTATTAGTACAATTTCCCTCCAACCCAGGTTAGTACTGTGTTTCCTATAATTGTAAATGTTTTCAAGATTTATGCAAATATTCCGTATATTTTGATACAATCTATACATTCTTGGTTGTAATACATCAATGACATATTTACGAAATAATTCCATTGAAAATGACGGAAGTAGGTTATTTGTTAACGATTCGATTAGCAAAGCAGTCCTAACAACTATATTCCGCTCTCACTGATTACTGTGGTAATCAAATCGAATTTTACTCACTACATAATATGGTTTTCAGTCCTTAGTCATATATAAGGGGGAAAGGGGTGTGATTTTTGTTGGATTTGTTTCTCCTAGAACTGATTAAGGGTTGAACTTTGACTATTAAAAAAATAAAATATTATATTAACTCAATAAAACTGAAAATTTCATAATTTTGTCATTCCCGGCAAAAACAATTTTCAATGTCAATCCTCATGAAACTTTTTCGAAAAGGATATTTGATGAATTCCAACAGTATCATGAAAATCGGGGGTTGCGGATGTCCTCAAAAATTTTGATGCCATTGATCATTTTTTGTAGATTTTTCCATCGCATTCCGATATTTTCCAGCATGACACTATTGAAAAAAGATGTTTCCAAACCACGATCTGAATTTTTGCGATTTCCTGTTATAATTTTTCTGTTACAATTTTCCCGACCAGTTGAAATTTCGAGTTCAAGTTGAAGAAGAGTTCACTCTTCTTCAACTGAACCTGAAGAAACGTTTTCGAAAAAAATTATTCGGCGAGTTACAGAATTTTTCTTGCGTGGCGCAAAGGTGCCCCATTTAAAATTTTGTCCAATATTTTCCTGATTATTTTACCTAAACACCAAAGCTTTGTTTTTCGATGTATTCTATTTTTTCAAACGGGATGCGAGGTCTAGCGAGGCCTGAAATGGCTTTTGGTCGTATCTCGTTACTTGCTTTATTTTTATAAAATTTTTCCTCCAATTCATAATAAGTACGTTGAATTTTTTCTATTTCAAATACCTTCCGGAATTTTTCTTGCATTAATATACACTTTAAGAACTAGGTATTTCGCGAAAAAGCGGATCCTATGGAAGGGAGGAAACGGGGGAAAATTTTCCGAATTAAAAGTTTCTACAATTTTTCCAAGATGTAGTTTTTTTAAGAAAAAAAAAAGGAAAGTTTATTTCGCCTAGTTGAATCGAAAAATTTCAAGCTTTTCTAACCCCGCAAGATTTTTTTTCTTCGGTTCCCTGAATATAACCCGAGAGATTGACCATATTGAAAAGAGGAACCCCCGCTCTCCCCAAAAATGTACCTAACAATTTTTTTCGATTACAAATACAATACAGCTCTTCTTTAGCTCTTTAGATACCTCATGTCGTTCTCTGAATGGGGAAAGGCGGGTTCGATAGGGCGAGGGGTAATTTTTCCAAATAAAAAATGGGGAACGATTAATCGTCGAGGTTGCTTATTTCCCTTGGGAAAAAATGATAGAGAAACTGACAGAAAAATCAATAACACTTTTTGTTTTTTCAGTGAAAAGAGATGCTCCTTATTGGGTTTTGAGTACAGATTACAATAAATATACGATCGTATGGTCTTGTAGTGAAATGAAGTCATCATCTGTTCGTGAGTATAAATATAACAAATTATAATAAATGAGTTACTGGATTATCATCACATAGTTTTTTTATAGAAACAGTGAATTGTCATCGGATGAAAATCAAAGATCATAATAATTATACAATTTTCAATTCATGAATTTTACTCAAGATGTTTCGCTACAAGTATACGCGTCTTAAAAACAATTTATAGTGTGAAAATTGTATAATTATAATTATGGACAGCTATAGTTTTGCGAAACTCAGATTCACATCAATAGAAAATCAACTTTTGAACTCACAGTCTGATGCATTTGTCAAAGTAAAAGTTCAATATTGAAGTTTCATAAAATTTGTCAGTTCATCAGTTCAATTGGTAAATGTAGAAATGTCAAAAAATTTTAAAGAAATCTTTTTCGAATGCTGATGAAAACTGCAAACCAAAGAGTGAACTTGACGTTTTTGTTAGCCCATAAAATAACAAATATTTTGATTTTTTTATCCACCTTTCACTTTTACATTTTTCTCAGAATTAAAAAAACGCCTTTTATCACTTTGTTGTTTTTTTCAGATCCTCTTGATAAATTCATACCAACACAGAAATACTTTTCAGCGAAAATAATCCAGAAAATGCTCATTCCATAAATAACATAAAAATATTTTTCCTAATTATTGATTCTTCATTTTTTCAGAATTTCACTTCCCTATAAAAATACTGTCAGAAATGACAGCCTTCGCGAAATATTGCCTCTTTTTTCGTCCTTCATCACTCATGAAGAAATATCAGTATATTTAATAAATATAGTCATCTAGGAATTGAATTTGCACTTTTCCTGTTGTATTCCTTTTGTCAAGTCACTACTTCAGCATCATCACCTATTTTGAAGAACTCCTCAAGAATTTCTGCATGCTTTGGGTCAATTTCATGATCCACCGTTGTGATTATTCATATTCAAAATCAAAGAACTGATTTCAAATAAAATTGTGTGTCTTTTGCAGATCTGAGTAACAGTAGAATCATTGATATAAACTTCAGCTATTTAGGAGTATGTAATATGTAAAACAAAAAATATCTTAAAAAATCTTATTTCATCAATTATTGTTAGTACTTCCTTTTCAAAATTCTATCACATGTATGATAGAGAAAACTTCAAAATGATTAGAATTAACTAAATCATCTAAATTTCGACTTCAAAATTGATCAAGTGCCAGCTGATGATTTGGTTTTTCATAAGCATTTTTTTTTTTTAGTATTATTGAATATTTCTCTGACAAACAATTGAGAGAGACTCTTCTGTCGTATAACCTCAACGATGAATTAAATTAAAACTTCGATTGTTTTTCACAAAACCATATTTTTATCATAACAATCCGCCGATCAAAATTAAAAAAAAACAAAAGCAAAAGTGAACAAAGCAGTTTTGTGAAGAAGGGGGAAGGAAGTCAAGAATGAATACATTTTAGAAAGAACATTTTCCAAAAATTACATTCTTGCAAACTTTTCACACTTCCATCAAGAAAAAATAGATAATATACTGAGACTGACCACCACTATATTTTCTGTTTTCCATGTAGATACGCGAAGAAATAGAGGCTTTTCATATCGCAAATATCATTTCATGATGGTATTTGAGTGGAAAAGTGTGAAAATGAAATTGATAACAAAATTTCACCCAAAAAATTTATATGAGCAATGTAACTCTCGTTATGAATTGGATACTGCGACCATCACATCTTGAAAAAAGTCATTTTTCGTGGTACAGAATGAATAAGCAATAACACTACATATCTCACACCATACTAGTTTCAGTCTAACATTATCGGATTCGATAAGGAATAGTCACAGTGTGGAATGATTTCTCATGTTTCATTTGCTGAATATCATAAATGAAACTAATCAATTTTCCTAAACAATCACCTTCAGTAATATGACATAATTTTTCCGTAGGGTTTCTTTGGATTCTTACAAGAGAACGATATCCCAACAAGGAAGTAATTGAGAAGGCATATGCCGTTTTGGATAACCAGAACCTATCTAAGACCTACCTTCAGAAGACAAATAGGGAAAATTGTCCAGAAGAATGGTAATTATGGAATATAATTATTGAATAAATGCTCATGAGAAACTGCTAGACTCATTCTGATTAATAGTTGAATAAAAATCAGATAATTGAATCATCATATTGAAGTTTTATTTCCCTAATTTGTATCATTGTAGTTAAAATTTTGATTAAGTGAATGAATTTATGGGGTTTTGATATCCATCTACCATATAACGGAGGAAAATTTGGTCAGAGTTCAGATTATCAAGTAATCATTAAGAGTTATAATTTTTTTAGAAATATCACTCGGTGGAATCGAGATCGCTTGTAGCAATCAAGTTCAAAAGTGCATGATATAATGATTAACATTTGGTACAATCAATTTCATTCGACATGTTGAACTCCATAAAAAACAATCTTTTATCAGAGACAAACAAACTGTAGAGGTGACGAGGTCAATCACCCAAAAAAACTAATATATGAGAATGAATTGCTGTTCGTGGGTCCCGCTAAAACTCGAGAACGGCTGGACCGATTTGGCTAATTTTGGTTTTGAATTATTCGCGAAAGTCCAGGGAAGGTTCGAGAAGTAAGTAAATATGAAAAAAAAATAATTATGATAATAAAAGAACTCAAAAACGGCTGGACCAATTTTTATAATTTTTGAGTTTTTTAATTTGTCGTCAGGATAATAAGTATTGAAATATGAAATTCTATGCTAATAATACTTATAGAAGAAAGCTGGACCAATTTTTATTATTTTAGTATTTTTGGATTGGTCTTCATCTGAAATAGGATAGTGAGTATCGAAATATGATATTTCATCTATAATAAGAAAGAAAGGAAAAACATTCATTCAACTATGTTATATACAAAAGTACATTTATAGCAAGTCAGTTAGATTAAAAATACATAGAGATATATCAGAAATACATAGAAAGACATACTAGCAACAAAATGAAGATTGCCACGTTGAGTATTTATATTTATAATCATTCTGATATAAAAAATGAAATAGTGATGATATTTATCAGAGCACTTTTGAGAAAACAGCGTCGAGCGAATGGGATCTGAAAGGAGTGTTCAAAGAGGCACTTCAGGATGTTGCATATATTCTCAAGCTCAACCACTGAATGGAAGCAGTGCTGAGAAAGGAATCTTTTCATCTTTTTTGAAAGGAAATTATATTGAGTGATTTGATATCAGATGGTAATATATTATACACATGATGTATCATAGGAATGTACTTGATATTGTGTTACCTTTTTTTGTTGACGAAAGATTTGCAGTGACTTTGAGGAGTTTTCTTACATTATTATACCGTAACTCAAATGAGCGTGAAAAAGTGCAAAATAGGTACTTTTCAGTGTATCATGATTAACATATCTCTTCAATTGCCGAAGTGAAAATAGCGTAGTCAAAAGTTTATGTTTGAGTTGTTCAATATGAAAATTCCAGACAAGTCTGTTATCAATAGCTATTCCCAATAATTAAACGTTATTGTCCTCCATGAGAGAATTATTTGTAGAAAATGTGATATTCTGGGTTTTGATATTATCGAGTTGTAGCTTATTAGCGTAAAACCAATATTTGGCTTTTTCTTGTAACGCCAGTGATAACATCGGTAGTTGCTGATAGTCATAGGGAGAGGTAATTAGGGTAGTATTATCAGCAAACAAAGTACACTTTTCCGGCAATAGAAATTGATGCAAATCATTCATGTAGATAATAAACAGTAACGGTGCAAGGACCGAACCCTGTGGGACACCATTTATGTTAGTTTTTTAACTCTGACCTCTCATTACTGACTTTAACAACTTGATAGCGATTTTTCAGATGAGATTCAAAAAGCTTTAGAGTAACTCCTCTCAGTCCATAATAGCTCAGCTTCTGAAGAAGAATATCATGAGAGACACAGTCGAAAGCTTTCGACAAATCTTATAGGATTACTGATGCATGATGTCCTTTGTCCATCGCCTCAACTATATCTCTCACAACACTTATCACTGCACGAGTAGTCGAGTTGTTTTTTCGAAAATCAAATTGAGAATCATGGAATTAGTTATTCATCTCAAAATAAGTCGCCAACTTCTGTTTGATTTTATCTTTTCGAGAATCTTTGAAAATATATGAATTATCGAAATCGGACGATAGTTATCAGGAAGTGTTTTGTCACCCCTTTTATTAATTGGTATAACTTTTGCATACTTGAATACATCCGGAAACACCCCGGTGAATAAAAGTAAGTTGATGAGCTCTGTTAATGGTGGTAATATTATGTCAATGGTATCTTTCAATATTCTATTGTTTAGGTTGAAAAAATCTGTGAATTTTAAATTTTTCAAAGAGTTGACAGTATCCAGTACTTCTTGAGATGTAACCGGTGGAAAAAAATGACTTAGAGGGGGCCGGAAATTTTTGGAATTGCAGTAATCCAGAGTCTGATATTTGCAGTAAAGAGTTAATTATATTTTCTGCCATTCCTATAGACAAGTTATTGAAATTATCTGGGGTTATATCCATATCTAATTGGTTGAGTCTATTTTTGTTCCTCTCATAGTTCACAACTCGCCAACAGGCGAGAAATATCATTGTATCACTAAATCAATTAACTTTGAAATGATGTTTCATCAATAAAAAT
>WOGR01009235.1:0-11444 GCA_015342045.1 Leptinotarsa lineolata | reverse complement strand
CCCACACAATTTGTCAATCGCTCAAAAAAAGGCTCGTGTCGATTGGTCGAAAAAAATGCTCAAAAAATACGATCGCGGTGCTTCGAAACACGTCTATGACATCGTGACAGGTGATGAATCGTGGATTTACACGTATGAGCCCGAAAGTATACAGCAGTCGACTGTATGGGTGTTTCAAGATGAGCCAAATCCAACAAAAGTTATATCCACTGCAAATAAAGTGCAAATGATTTACTTATAACAAATTTTGATTTTTATAATAATTATTAAATGTCTGTAAATAGTAGAAACTATCATTTATGTAGTATGTATTTGAAAAATATATTCTCTACCATTTTTGTATCAATCCACCCTTTTTCTGACACAAAATTCACTGTCGAATATAGAAATAACTGGCAAGAGTGGCCCTGTGAATATAGTCCGAATATTATAAAAAACTTATTGTAACTCATCTTACAACTCAACATAACATTCTTTGATTCAAAGTATATTCATAGATAAACTAAGAAAGCAAACTATACAATTAAAATCACTCAGAATCATATGACGGGATATGATGCAGTTATCTCTGTTGTAGGTACGTTTCATTCACTCATCAATATTTTCACCTAGTGAACTTTTTGTGTGTGTATGATTTGTTTAAAATATGTCTTAAAATCTGTTTTTCCGCTCTACGAACGACAATCCTTAAAAGTCAATACTTGTCCGAGCTAAGGATTACCGAAGTCTTACTTTTTAACGTGCGATTTCAATAGATGTTCAGGTTGATCAAATTTCAAACTGAAAATCATGTTAATACATGAACTAGAATTTTTAACATATATTATTGATCACATTTCTCGTGGGAATAAAACGTGTATCAAGCATTAAACTCAAAATTCTATAGACAATTACAGTTTATATCCCACTTACTGCTAACTGCTTCACAGAAAAATAATCTTCATTCCACCTTTGCTATGACCATTTACACATAAACCATCTTCACATAAAATTCCGAAAATGCGTGTGGCTTAAAAAACTGGCTGAAGCCTTATTCAGTACCTACATAAGAATACCAGCAAAACAATCATAGTGGTATAAATTTTAATTCTATACGTAGAAGTGTATTTAGCGCTGTATATGTATACACGATTCAATGGTAATTTCCGATATTGTTTCGATATAAAAATGTACAAATAGCTAGTGTTTTTATTTCTTTCTTTTGCTATTATATTCATGCGTTTAACTGAATGAAGTATCAATTGCTTTCCGATGTATTCTTACTTGTTTTCAAATCATGGTGAGACAGTCTGCTGAGGCGGATTCACGAGTATAATTATGTACATTTCTCAAAATAAGATATCTTATATTGAGGAGAGAATATCTGTCGACAGAGAATGACCGACTTCGAAACATGTTTCTACAATAATGAAGTAAAACCAAATAAATATATTGAATTTCCAAATTCGAATGAAGAATTGATAATTGAAACAAATAATAACTTTTACGACGGTTAGTATTATTTGATTGAGTTGAATGAAAATATTTCAAGTCATCTGAAGTAAAAACTATTCTTGTGGAACATGCCATGTCATTCATTATTAAGGTTTTATGTAGCATGTGTTTTACTGACAAAGATATATTAACAGTTTTGCTGGAGAAGAATATCAATTATTATTTTTGTGTTTTGTTGGTTCAATGTTAATGTCCTTTCCTGTTCGACGAAGAGATCGACTGAAAGAAAAACGTGGAAAAAACATGTATAATGCATGGGAAACGAATAAGAATGAAGCGGCTTTTCTGAAAATCTTCAAACCTACTACGGAAAGAGGAACAAAAGTAAAGTTTTTCTGGACATCAAATTCCAGAAGAAGTTTACCTCCGTTCACCTCCGTTCCAAATGGAATGACCTCACCATTGAGGCAAAGTGACGTTAATTCATCCAATTTTCTCCTCCTGGTGAAGGGGTTGACAGATATCTTCTCCCTCTTGCACCAACTGTGAAACACGTCCACCGTACTTTGGAGGAAATTACAAGCTACCCTTTTCGACGTGGACCTTGCCAAGATCACAAGGTCACCTGCATAAGCTTGCAGATCTACTTTTCTTTCAACGAGGGCATCAAGCAGACTCTCCAACAGGATTGACCACAGAAGGGGAGATAGAACCCCACCTTGAGGGCAGCCCCTGGGGACCATGAAACCATGAATCTAATGGCCTCGTCTTGAAGAGTCGTTGTTGCAGTTCTGTTTACCAGCATGGTATAGATCCATCCAGTTATGGTCGATTATATGCATTTTTCAGCCAGGGCTTCTCCTTTAGATTTAGGATGTGCATTGTCAAATGCTCCTTCAATATAGAGAAATACAGCAACCGCAATCTCCTTGTTGTTCCCAAAATAGAATGGGCTAAAATAGCAAATAAAATTTAAGAAACCAATAACAAATTTATTACAATTGTAATATAAGAGTTTTTGGAATGGCTGTTAGAGACTGCAGAAAATGTGAGTTTAGTAGCTATTCCAGAAGAACAAGAAAAGAAAAAGAAGTATGTATGTACTACTACGTATGAACATGGAAAAGGAGAGATACCATCTACAGAGTATCGTAGAATGAAAAACATAAAACGGAAAAATGTAATTTTTTCCTAGCATTGGACATAGATAAAATGCTAGAATGAGTAATAAAAACAAAAATTTACTTTTGTTGTATTTCATCTAATAATTCAGCTGAGTAAAAGAAAGATAAGATAGACTTGCAACATAAATGGGTACAAAATTTTTCATAATCCTATAGATCAAAGAAAAGTCGTTGGATGTATGGACCAGAGTTTCTCAAGAAGGATGAAAATTTCTAGACTATTGACTATAAGAATTGAACTGTTATACCAGAGAAATGAAAAATTGAAATTAAAAACGAATTTGTTGTTATCGTAAAAACATATAGGTGGATTGAGTCTGAGTCACTTCCTGAAATAAAAAGATTTTCTCTAGTGAATAAATTGTTGGGAATCACATCATAGTTATTGAGATTCATTGACAAGAGAACTTCTTCCTAGTGACATGAAAAAAGCAGAAAAATTGTGGATAAAGGAGTCTCAAGAAAAAAACCTTAGTGAAGAAATAGTTCGAAAAATCATAAGACAATCAAACCAATGAGTACAATACATAAATTTTCACCTCATCCTGACAAAGAAGGAGTTCTCAGGATGAAAGGGACATTGAAGAATAATGAAAATATAGAAGTTGATGTAGCAAATCCAGTGATTTCAGATCCCAAAAATCAGGTCACCAACCCTTTGTTGCAATTCCACCACGAAAAGGCAGGACATCACGGTCGTAATGAATAACGACAGAAATACTGGATAATCAGTATCGGAAATGCTGTTAGAAGCACACGGAATGTCTTTCAGCACTGTAAAAATTCAAATTATCCCCTGAAATGACCCCATTACCAGCTTGCAGAGTGACCAAATTTTTCACACCATTCACCCACCCGGGTATAGATTATTTCGGACCAATGAACAGAAGAAGAAAAGAAAAGAGATGGGAAGTATTATTCACTTGCTTGAGTACAAGAGCAGTGTATTTAGAAATCGCTTCAACCCTCAGGAGTCCTGAATGGTTCCAGGAAGACCCTCGGAATATCAAGGTTAGCGACATAGTTGTTTTAGTTGACAGCGACCTACCACGAAATCACTGGCCCAAAGGACGGATTGTTGCGGTATTCCCGTGAGCAGATGGTCAAATATGGATGGCAGACGTCAAAACCAAATCTGGAGTTTATCGATGATCGATTGAGAAACTATGCGTTTTAGATATGGAAAATGAATATGAATGAAATGAAGACTGATAAAGCGAATCGAATTACTAGGGGGAGTGTTGCGGAAGAAGAATATCAGTTATTACTTTTGTGTTCTGCTGATTTAATCCCTTTGTATATTGAATATTCATTCAAAGTCAGTTGATTGTCGAATAGAAAAAGATAACTCGAGTAGTCGCTGAAAAAATACAATTTTATATAGAATATTGGGTTTATATAATGAAAACACAGCTTCTGTGAGTAATTTGGACTCACAATACAACGTCTATAAACATTTGGGTTTACAAACAGCATAAATGATTTTTCTACTGTTCATTTCTTGTATTTTTTTCTTGTTTTCTCTTTATTGAAATATTGTAATATCTAACTACTTTCTAATAAATGACAATCTTCATGTCAAGGATATACAAATGAAATTTCCGTCATAAATTTCTTCGAAAGGTCTTCATTCACTTGACATCTATCAATCTCAGAATACACAATAACTTCAACGTATATGGTACGGTTAAGTAAATATGAGTGTACAGTACCAACTATGGTTAGAGTAATGTAATATCTCGTATTCATCGCAATTTCTACTGAAATGAAATTGATCTTTTTTCGCGCTCCTTGCTTTTATTCAGATTTTTGTTATGAAATTATTTCAGATGGATAGTAGCTTGATGGATGTACTACTCGTCAGTTTGCTGCTAACTCATTGTGCATTCTGCTCAGTATCAAATATACTCTTATTTGTAATATAATTCACAATTATATGAGATTGTGTTGAAGTGGCCAGAGAAAAAGAGGCCTTTGGCTTATACTCACTGATTACTACTCCAATCTGTCGACGAAGCTGGAGTAGACTAACGTCTGAATAATCCTAAATGTCCTAATTTTTTTAGTACTCATGTAAGAGGGTATATAGTTCCTTCGACATTAATTAAGTTCCTTTGACATTAATTTAGTTCCTCGATACCAATCCAATCTTTATATATTGGCATTGGTGGAAGTTCAGCTCAATCAGCCTCAAAATGATACAGCCAGCTTATGATGAAGTAGAATTTAAAGCAGTTTGTGATTTAATGAAAAGCATTCAATGAGGTAGAGTGGCCAGAGAATATTTAGGGGTGGTGCACCTTTGCGGTAAGGTTTCTCATTATGTTCCATTTAGATCAGATTGTATCAAATGCTTTTCACATTGCCTTTGACTGACTATTAATATTCAGACAATGCCCCGAAGTATGTATTTGTGGAGTTGCTTCTAGACTTTGTCTGAATGTGGCGCAGTGGTTCATTCTGCTGAATCAACTGCAGGCAGAGTGACCTATTGAAATCAAATTTGTTCGTTTTGGATATTCAGACTGTTCATTTCATCTGAAATGACTCACCCAAAACTGACGAGGAGCCAGTATTCCGAAACATGTTTGTTGGTGGTAATCTCAACCAAATGAAATTTATTGCATAGGTACCTGATGGTCTTACGTCAAGTTTCTGCGAGGCATTTGCTGGGTTTGTTGTTTTTTACGTCGGGTATCTGCCACACGTACCTACGAAATCAAAGGTTTCACAAGAACTTGGTCATATCATATACACCTCTCCGAAATACATCTATTCATCATATTCGTTATATCAATTATTGACCGAATCATTAATTCCATGTATAAAATATACTTTCATTACATACACAGAAGAACAGCGAGATACCTAACACGTCCATCTAACAGCTCATTTTTAAATTGATTCCGTGAAGACCATATCGAAGAGAAAACGATATTTTCCTTGAAAATTACTCAATAATCATAATGCCACTTGCAGTTTCTATATAGCAGCAATTGAATTTTGATCTTTCAATTGGGAATCGAATAAAACTCTGAGCGATAACAATAACCGTTTCAGGAAATGTACTTGTATAAATTGTCTCCATACAGATGTCGTTGAATACCAAAAGCAGGTGAATCGATACTAAAAACTGAAAAAGTGTTTCCTTTGAAAAGATTTGTCTTGAAGTAATAATGAGTATATTTATTTTATCCTCATATTGAAAGATGAATTTTTGAAATAACTATTTTTGTTTTCACTTGAATTTAATTTCAATTCTTCATTCGTTTCAAAAAAGTGGTTACATCCCATTACATAGAATCTTCAGATATTACAGTCCAGGTCACTCGTTGAGAGATATCGTTTTTAACTTTTCCGAAGAAACTGCGACAGAAAAAGGTGTTTTCAACTTTGATGTAAAATGCATCAATTCCATTCGCCTCAATTTGGAATAAATGAATGATCCAAATGGGTTGAAATTGAAAAACATATTTTCAAAAAATTCTCTATCGATTGAAGATATAATTTACTATGGGCTACACAGCTTCCATACCTAGCATCGTTCATGTGAAACATAAATTCCTGAAGAAAAAGTTCAATTAGTTAGTTACTACTTCATTTGCGATTGATTTTTTCGTCATCATAAAAATAACGAAAAAAATCAATTTCTACATCTTGCTTCTACAGGGCGTTCCAACGAAAACTTGACCCCCCTGTGAGTCAGAAACGGACAAGTATTCGAAAATTTCAGAAAACACGCCAATTTTTATTTCTGAAGGTACTGATTCTGATATGAAAATCATACCCGAAACTTCACCTCCCTGCGATCAGTAACCACCCCTCTTTTTTTCAATAGCATGCGGCGTCGAGTGATACATTATTCGGAAGGTCTTTCGTCCCTCTATTATTTCTGTTTTTTTTTCAATAGTTCATCCGTTATTGAGAAAAAACAGAAAAATCGCTGTCGCTCAGTTTATTAAGGAAATCAACAAAATGAATATCAATGGCAACACAATCAACGGATGAAGTGTTCAAAATGACCCTCATTCATTGAAGATGTCCGGAGACAGAAATCGGCATTCTTGAACAATTCTCTGTCGCAGGTATTCTAGATTTGTAGAAGTTATTTAATTAGTAGTGAACGTTTCAAAATGGAGAAAACTGTTAGTATTTCCTACACTGGTAGTTTTTGTTGAATCTAGTTGTCGTAGAACAAAAAGTAGATAGTTGGCCACTGTCACTTCTTCACGAATTATTATTCAGTCATCCTTGTTCACTGTGTTTCAACATGGTTTATTCCACTGCAGAAAGAATAGAAATTGTTGCAACAAATTATCGAAATAATGAATGTGCTGAAGCTGATGTAAGAATTTATAAGACGAATCATCCAGACCACAACGTGAGCCATCAATACGTTGAACAGTTAAAGGATGAGTTTCGAACTTCAGGTTCTGTTTACAACAGAAAACATGCAGTATTCCGCAGAATAGATATAATTGTTGTTACTGGAGCGATGTGAATCTTCATTTGGTGATGGAAACCATTCACAAACTCCGGCATTTTTGGTAATCATATTGTTGGACCATTCTTCATTGAAGGTAATCTCAATGGAGATCCTATGATTACACAAATTTCAGAAAATGATGACAATTCATTAGAATATGAAATAACATTCCAGCAGGATGGTGCACTTCCATATTTTGATATTCGGGTGAGACAGTTTTTGGACGAACGTTTTCCAATGCATTGGATCGGCAGAAGTGGTCCAGTGGAGTAGCCAGCTAGATCACCTGATCTCACACCGATTGACTTCTTTCTGTGGGGACGCCTGAAGTCGAAAGTGTACTTTACTGAGCCTACAATTCTAGAATACCTGCGACAGATAATTGTTCGGGAATGCCATTTGTTGACTCCGGACATCTTAAATAATGTACGGAACGCTTTCGAGAGTAGACTGTATTATTGTATAGAACTAGGTTCAGGTTATATTGAACAATTTATTCATTGATTTTATTTCCACTGATATTATTTGTTGTTGATTTTCTCATTAAAATGAACGACAGTGAATTTTCTGTTTTTTCTTAAATATAACGTGACGTTTCAATCTTCACTTAATTGATTTTAGTCTATTTGCAAGGTAATGTGATCAGGATGTTACCCCCTGTATTGATTTATATTGATGAACTTGTAACATGCCATTTATTTAATGCAATATTTTCACAGATACACCTCTACACAGTTGGCAGCAGTCCAGTGGATACATCCTCGGATTAATTTCATTTTTACAAGAGCTAAGACCGATTCAATATGTGTTTACATTTATAAACTTCATGGTTAAGAAGTAAATATAAAATGTCAGATTCTTCTTCTTATATATCAAGGCAGTTGACATAATCGCTCAGAGATAAGCCCAGAAATTATTGTTGCGTTTGATAACTGACAAGCTTTCTGTTGATAGTCGTGACCGGAATGAAATGGTGGCAACACTTGTTCAACCTTGAATGATATTTGAAGTAATATCAGAAATCCATATATACCGGCCTTTCTGTTTCTGGCGCTTATCAAAGAACGACGTGGTGATTAGAATATAATTTTTTGCAGTAATCACATTTCCCAGTTCCGGCCAACTACAAAGGTAGATGATTCGATGATTTGAATTTGATTTTTTTTGTTGTTTACATATATTGAATCGGAGTACATTTTTTAAAAGCACTTTTTTTGTGTGCTATAGTTCTGCAAAAAAAAAACTGTTGATAGAAAAATATTAATGACAGAAAAAATTCATTAAATAGAAACATTACTTGAATAAAAAGTATCAAGGATAGATAGATCCAGTGAAGGGGTCTGTTAAGAGACACCCAACTCGTTGCATAAGTGCATATTTTTGGGCGATACAGTAATTGGCACAATTAAGCACCCGACAGGTGGATGGACCTCTGGACCGCCAGCTAAGGGGAGGACAAATTATATCCTGTTACATCAGTAGAACCAGTTTGTGTATCGCAGCAGTGTAGACCACTTCTACTGTAACCGCATCGCCTTTGATAATGTTTGCTATTCAAACTAATAAACCTGCAGATCACGGCTGAAAATCCTAAAATCAGCAAACAACAAATTATTTGATATACATCGGTCGTGAAAGCCTACATATCATGATCAGAATGTATTGGTCATTTCTAAAGTTAGCCTGACATGGTACCTGTAACCAATTGATAATCACTTTTCAGTCCTTTCAAGAACAATGAATTCCTTCATTAGTTAGAGATGTGCATTAGGCCTTGTCATATCTGAATATATTCTTTATAAAGACATGGTGATGAGATTTACAGTGATCTATAGTAGTATCAATCAACTTTCTACCGGGTGCCAGGGCATTCAGGAACCACAGGTAATAATAAAGCTGATGAATGTGCAAGACACGGATCATCAACTTCATATATAGGTCCTGAATCAGCTCTGGTGGGTCCAAAATCATTGGTATGAAACCCGATTAGGACATGGATCAATAAGAAGCATACAGAGTACTAGCAAAAGTACCTGTCATCAAACACAGTAAAATGTTTATTGGGGAATCGTCCAAGAAAAGAACCGAAGAACTACTTCAATACAGTAGGGAATAATCACAGGGTTGCTAACCGGTCACTGTCAGCTTAGAGGACTCCTGAACAAAATGAGGCTGCACAACGGAGACCTTAGCTGCAGATTACACAACAACGTAGGGATAGAGATAGCTCTACACATTTTATGCGAATGTGAGGCACTGAATCATTGGAGGCAAGTAATATATGGATGTATAAAATTGTGTCCAGAAGAATATGACGAACATCCAACTTGGAACCTGTACACAAACTAGTACAGGGAACGGGACTGATGGAATGGGTGTCATGAAAAGGCGAGAGAATAACCGCAATAAGACCAAGATGCTGCAGTGTTTTCTGGAGAAGTGGAAGAAATGGACAAATCAGACAGCTCCCAAGTAACTGATAAAAGAAGTATTAGTTGAAATAATTTTTGATTTTTTTCATCATAATATTGAGAAAAAGAAATTGTTCATGCTCTTGATACGAATTGTTTTCATTGTCCTCTAGTAGTATTCAAGTGGTTATGTATCATCTACTCATATGTAATGGTTTCAGATACCTATACATCGTCAATATATTTTTACCATATTTTTGGACCATTCTGACAACTTTCGACGTAAGTTTTTCCAAAATCTTCCATAAAAACGTTTTTCAATAATATTGTCATTACATATTTTTGTACGTAACAGTTTCCAAATTTCAAAGTTTCATCAAACAACGACTTGAATTAATGGATGAAAATATTTTGATTTCTATATTCCAAAAACATTTAAATATAATATATTTGTAATTTTTTCCTTCGACAAAGATAGATATCAGACTGTATTACATTCACTTTCACTATCAAATTACAATCATCGAAGGAATTCGAAAATCATTAACATCATATATATAACGATCAATTTTGCTGGCTTTGGCATATTTCATTTCAACTTTGTTTTCAAAAAGTTCAGTAGCCGACAGTTCCATATTTTAATATGACCTAGCTGGGTTGGAATTATTAATAGAATACAAAGGAATTTCAATTAATTTCCAACATTGGAGTGAAGCGATAATGACGGAGTTTTAGAAATATTACCAATATAGAGTTTCATAATAACCATTTTAATCAAGCATTATGTGAAATGAAATAGTGAAGAATTGAAAACACACATCGCAAACTGCTAATATGCAACATTTTGATCCGAAATAGGGATATACCGCATGATTCTCTAAGGGGGCTCACCCCTATAACTTTTTTATTATTGGAGATAGAAAAACAAAATTTGGGGGTTGATATATTCACTTGCTTTGCCCTACTTCCGGTATGACCAATAATGACCCTAAATTTCGATTTGTAAATGGGACATCCTATATATTTTTACTTATTTCGATTAAGAATGACATTCTGAATCCAACTATACTTCACTTGTCAATATTTGACGAATTGTTTCGTTTTCATTCCAATTTTGATTTTTTGATCTAGAATGCCTTGGATTATGAAAATCGCTTCATTCTTGACCAAGTAACATGGGAAAACTACGACTGTGAGGCTTATGACTTCACAGTCGTTTTGAGAATTATTTTACGGTCGCAAATATGAATTTTTCCAGTTAACTTGATTTTTTCAAATAGAATGGGGATGGCTCGTCGGTTTTTTGTGAAACATCATTTCCTTACGAATAATTTGATGCCACACGCTTTCACTTTATTTTCTCTATTTTTCTGAATAATTGCAAGAAAGTCGCAAATTAGTCCTTTAAGATTATAAATTTTCAAAATGGCTTCCTCTTTGATCACGGCAAAGTTCAACTTTTTCAATTGTTGCGCGCATCACATCAATCAGCTGTTTCTTAGTGATGTTCTGGAATGCCACCCTTACTTTATGCTCTAGTTCTTCACGAGTAGTTAATGTTGTATTTTGAACCTGATTTTTATTTGTTTCCAAGAGAAAAAATCTAGCGGAGTAAGATCTGGTGATCTAGAATATGAAAAAGAAATAATACATTTATGTAAAAATATGACGTCTCAAGAATGTACCTCGAAGGCCAGTGAATAGGTCCATAAGTGTGCCAATCCACTTTTCTGGAAAGGTGTCATTCAGATGTTCTCTTACGACTTGGGAATTCTGAGGTGGCGCTCTATCTTGTTGAAAATAGATATCAACCTGTTTAGCCAGTGGCAAATCTCCAATGAAATCAATAATTTGATTTCTAAGGAACTGTAGATATCATTCCGTAGTCAGTTGTCCGTCAAAAATTATTGGCCCCAACAGTTTTTCTTC
>WOGR01009234.1:0-11445 GCA_015342045.1 Leptinotarsa lineolata | reverse complement strand
TATAGGGCAAACATGCAGGTATCTCAGCACAGTTTTTTCACTATTTGTCAATTCTCGTAAATAGGTTCGTGACGTCTGTCTTTATTCTTGTACGTATTGATTTGTTTCTCCTTCTAACTGTTTTCATTCATATTCATAAAAAAAATCAAATTTAGCAGTATGTGAAAATAATAAGGTCAATATTATCATTATATTCGTCGTGAAGTTTTCAGCTCAGGGTGAGAAGGATGTAAATTTAAATAGTGAATTATCTTTATTTTCTCTCCACACTCTGCAGATTCTCCCATAGCGACTCAAGGTACTTTATTTCTGTATCTAGTGATCATTCATTTCACTATGTGGAGATTGGTCCTTGGTGACCAACTTACCCATGCATATTTTTACTAAATTCATTTTTGTTTCAGAAAATTGTGGAGACAAAGAATATTTGGTTCTCGATGCCTCAAGCTGTGCAGTGACACCAACATGCCAAAATAAATATCCAGAACCGTACCCAGGAATGTGTATCCAGCAAACGGTTCCCAAATGTATATGTAAAACAGGATACATCAGAGATGATATAACAAAACAATGTATTCCATCTTCAAAATGTTCAAGCCTTAGAATATTCTGGGGAGTCTAGGCCAAGCAATTTATCCAGTTTGAGTCGCAATCAACTCCCCTGAAAAATAAAATACACGTTGAATGAAAAAATTGTCAGTTTTCGTTAGTCACTGTCATTTCCAACTGTAATCTCAGAATCATCTTCGATAAATTTCAGTAGTACTGATTTTGCAATTCGTTGATTTTCCAGTAATAATGGCATATATGAGAATATTCTGAATGAAATTATTGATATTACTTTTCCTAAAACACAAATTGAAGTGAGGATCCAAAGATAGATTTTTGTGGTTACCTCATACCGAAAAACGTTAGAAATATGAATGTGTAAGTAGAATAAATTCAAACGAAACGAGGTATATACAGGGTGGCCCATCACATTCACCTCGGTATCGAAGAGAGTTCGGAAAAAACTTTCAGAACATTCATATGTCAGTCCATAAGGAGCATATTCCAAAATTATTATGAAATATATATGGTGACTCCCAAAGTTATATTTTTTCTTATGGAACACCCTATATTTTTTATATTTTTAGATACTACAGACAAAATGGAGGTGAATTATATTCCCATACTTGAAACTGACCGTTTCTAAGAAATTTTGAGGAATTTAAAAATACATACCATAATTTGAAAATTATTTTCACCCTGTAAAGTGTAACAAGCTGCTTGTGATTGAATGTATTGCTTAGTTCAAAGGTTAAAGGTGACTACCACATGAAATTTTCAATACAATATTATTCAGAGTGGCCAAAAAAATTGTCTCAAAATTTGGACACACATTTAATTGAATAACTTCTTGAAGTTCAATGAAACACCTCGTATTTAGTAGCGTAATTTGACGCAGAAGTAGACTCCCTTCAAAACTATATCAGGGTTCGCTATATCTATCTCTTCTGCTTTTTACACAAAAGGCGTTTTTATATTTTACTCATGAGTAATTTTTTATCTTCAAAATGAAACATGCTGTATTTTAATGAAAAGCTTTAAAACCGTTTTGAAAATGTTTTTATTAAAGGATACATAGATTCGCTAAAATCACAAGTTGAAATTTTTGAAAATAAGGTGTATCTAAAGTAAAATGCAGGCAAATGTGGAAACTCAAATTTACTGTCATTTCTGAAATAATTAAAATCCTTCTTCGAAATGAGAAAATGCGTGTGTCTTGATTATTGAGGAAAAATATGCTGAATTTGCTTGTTTCTTAGCAAATATATTAGACTTTTAGTAAAATAAATACCAAAATTATAATATGGGGCCAATAAAAACATACATTCAGGACTACCTATAAAATCTATTTTACTATTTCTTCAATTATAGTAGACTCTGCCCTAGATGACGCTGAAAAGTATTTGACAGTGACAAAACTTGTTAGTCAAACCATTATCATTGATTTTACTAGTTCAAAAGCATTGTCATTTTTAAATATTGTAAAATGAGAACTCATCCCCAGGAAGAATGAAATGATATGATTTTGATAATAGAATGTGGAGAAAACTGTTCATTAGCGTCAAGAGTAAATGCTCAAAAGTATTCTATCCACAAGAGTAAAAGAGTGCATTTCTTTAAGGGAACAAGTTGAATAGAGTACCTAGGCGATAAGTGCTACTGCACTTGTTTCGCAAACAAGTAATACAAAACAAAACAATAAAAGATAATAATATTGCATCACGGAAAATTCAAATGATGATTCAAAATACAATAAAATACTTGAAATAATATTATGATAATATAGTAATAATATAATAAAAAATTTGAATGAAATAGTTGAGGTATACAGTATAGACGATGCTTTGATGATATTATATAGCAGGAAAAATAACACGATCAAGTATTGAAGATGAATAGATAAAAACCAACATGTGTAAATATTTGTGTAGGACCTTCGTAATAAATCTAGAAGATTTATTACGAAGTTTCAATCATTTTCTGAATGTTCTCAATTTTTTTTTAAACGATTACTTATGAAATATATTCCTTATCGCTTCCGGTATTGTATTATAAAGTTTTGCAGCAGTGAAAGAGTTTGCTCTTTGTGATATTGAATTTTTCACGATGACTGGGTAAGTGAGTTTTTCACGTCTGTTTAAAAGTGTTCATTTTTTGAATAGATTAGTTTTATGATCTTCTCCAAATAATTTCTAATGAATTGAAATGTAGTAATATCTGCTAATGTTCACAAATGTTCAATAATAATATACAAGACCCATATTACGATACGCCCCATGTGATTCACATGTTGTTGGCAGATTCAAGAAACATAAACAACCTACAAGGTTGATAGTTAATCATATTGGATGAACATAAATACTCGGCAATGTACAAACTTGGGAAAAACCAGTATTATATGAATGAATTGAATCAAGGAATTAGTAAAGTACCTGATGCTTCCTGAGAATTGCCGTGCGGTAGAGAACAATTCATAAATACATACGAATGTGTTACATTAAACGTCTTTTTGGACATAGCACAGTCAAATTAGGCTTCATCTATAAACTTATATGAGAATTTGGAGACAAATTGCTCAAATTCTATTCTATAACATGTTGAAAAGGCATTAAAAAACATTCGTGAAAATTTTACGAGTCTTTTATTTGTGAACTATTTTCAACTATTTTGTGAATTCCTTTTCAAGCTACCCCAACTTCTTCTTAGTTGACAGAAACTGTATTGTTCCATGTATTTTGATGTCACTAATGTGAACACAATCCAAATTTTCTCAAATGCAAAATACAAATTGCTCAAAAATACATTCGTCTAATACATATATTTCTCAAGAAAAAATCAACTTTGTACGGAAATATAAAATAACATGAGAAATATCAGGTCGAAAATAATATTAGTTTTGATGATATAAGCTGTTGAAAATGTGAAAATCTAAATATATTCATTGAGTTGTGCCATATAACCAAACAATAGAATCAATATGAAAAACTAGTTATGTTCTCAGTGAATGGAAGTTGAAAGATGGAATTTTTGATATGCAGCTTTGTAAATTTCTCAGGTCTACCCTTTGAAATACCAGACGTTTCCTAAAACTGAGCAGTTTTCCAAAATACAGTAACTTTCACGTATAAATGCTTCACACGCTTCATACATTTGAAGTAAGTCTTGATATACTAGGTTCCACATAACTACATGATATAAAATTTCAAGAAAACATTTCAAAAGATCGAAACTTGAGGCAAAACAGGGTCTTCGAAATTCGGATTTTATATGTGTTATTACTGCGTTGTTTCTAGAGTTTTATTCATTTCAATGTCATGTGTTTTGTAGCTCACTATCTCAATTATTATTTACTGATCGATAGAGGATTTTGTGCTTTTGACACCGATGCCGTTTATATTTTTTGCATATGTATGTACTATTACTAATTCGTTCAAAACTCATGAAGGTCGATAATTTGAAGATAGATATAAAATATCTACTAGAAGAATATCATGATGTTTATAAATTGGAGTTTACTGTGACCGTACCTTTTTAATACGATACTGAGTGTTCATTCAAAAAATAATGAATCAGTTCATCAACCACAATTGAGCAATGATGTATCATCAAATCAGCTTGTATTCATTCTTTCAATTTCATCTTTTTCTTATTTTTTCATTTTGTCATATCACATAATATCGATTCACTTTGTATTAATAATATAAATATTAATGATAGTAATTTAATACTTAGAGAGTGATACAAATTATGAAACATCAGTGGCGCATTTGCTTTTTCAGCTGCAGGAAAACCCGGAAAAACCTGCAGCGCCACATCATCTGAAGATCTTGATCTGCCAATGTCCTCTCTTTCATGAAACAAAATGTAGAGTGTCTCTAGAAGGCTCCAATGAATTCAAAACATCACCAGAAAATTTTGTGATACAACTATCGTCAAACTTAAGCCAGTTCGTTTCATCCTTGACCAAAGCGTCCTTGACTGCGTGAAGATCATAATAGTGGTCTCCTAGATTGAAGTGTGAATATATGTCTAACCTTCGTAAGATTTTTGTGCTTCTGTCTGATGTTGAGTCATGTTGGAAGATTACCAGTGTTATCATTATATTGACTGGTGCCTCAGCTCTACTTGTTGTCTTATTGTAGTTAGTTAGTTTTGGGCAAATTTGGCAATACAGTTGATCATCACCCGTTAAAAAATCTATTTTTTAGATGATTTAACAACACGTTTTGCACGGACTGGTTATCAGTCATAGAAGAAAATGCTAGTTGAAGTTCCAGGAAGTCACATAAGTTTTTGCTAACTCTTGAATATGTACCACGAACTAAATTAGTAAGGACTTTTCCAGCAAAAGATCTACGAATAAAAGAAGAGATAGACTATAAGGAATCATTCAATCCAGAGCGGTCAGGTGTATTGAACTTGCTATTTTCCTGTTCACGAAGAGTATTCAACAAGAACCCCAAGAATTCGAAACAATCCTCTTGTTGTCCTAAGGAGTATCTAGTGGACTTTAAAGAAAATCGGTTGGTAGGAAAGATGATTCATTTTTGAGAAACTACAGCTGCTTGAACAGGTGTTTGAGCTTGGTGAATAAGAAGGAAACATTCTCGTCCTCGTTCTCGTTGATCGTTAAAACGTCGTTCTTAAAATTCTTCGTCATGAACAACACTTGTGAAATGCTATTCATATAGCAAGTGTTTTCTTAATTATCTGAACAAATTTCCGTCGCAATATTTTCAGGACAACTGTCTGCTGATTCGCAAGAAAGAAAAGGTTCCACATAATCTGCCAAAGAACCATTTCTCAAACTGCAATCGATCTTTCCAAGTAATGAAGAGTTTCGTAGAGACTCTTGCTCCATGCCGTTAATATTATAACGTTATACTTATATAGTAATAATATACGCCACACGCATGCTCAAGGATAACCTTTTTATGGGTGTTCTATATTTATTTACCTATATTAATTTTTTTCTATTTGCCCAACATTACATATTATTTAGATATACAACAGACTGAGTAACAATAGGTTTTTCTATTTTTATTTAGACTATTCATTTTGTATATGTCTAATGGTAAATAAATTGATTGATTGATTGATTGATCGATTGATTGATTGATATTCCAGAATATTTTCGCAATTGAAAACTTATCATAATCTCAAAATGAATTAGGCACTCAACTACGTTGTCAAAGATTCATGGAATATGTCGATAGTTACCGCTTTGGTGTATAGAACAATTCAGATGTTACAAATTCAATTTTGTTGTTGTGTTTCAAGCAAAATCCGCTAGTTACAAGTTGCTATATAATAGACGATTCATTTTTTGAAATTTTCCACTAATATGACTGTGCTACAGTTGTGTACCTGATATATGGAAGAAATCACGCAGTGTTATGATCAGTAACTCAAAATATTCGTTAGCTGAAGACGCATCGAGTGATAGAAATAGAAGATGCTGAAACTGTGGGTATTCGCTTTTTTAATAAGTATCTACTTCGCATTACCTGCCATTGTTCCCAAGGAGATACTTTCAGGTTAGTTCACAAATTGTTTCTGAATGTGTCAAATCCTTATTTTTCAATTATTTTGTGTGTAACTTTTTTTTTTCACAAATTATTCAGGAGAAAAAAAGGTCTGGAAAAACGCAGTTGGAAAATGTTTTGATGGTTATGGACTCAATCTGAATTATTCATGAGTATCTATCAAATATATATTTTCCATGCTATCCTGAGAAGTTTCTATTATTTACTCCATTCCCCTAACGAGAATTAATATTTCTCACCCCTGGTGAATGATGATAATAAAGAAATACCTAGGTAAATGATGAGAACAATTTTATAATTTCAACCAGAAGTAGGAAATACGCTTGAAAATTGTTTGAAATTATAATTAATTGTACCATTGTGACAAACCATGTGTATTCCAGCATTTCCTGTATCAATGGAACTAACATTTGGACCAGGTAAATTCACTTCTGTATTACAAACAATCCTCGTATTTTGAACGCATACATTACCTTTTTCCACTAAATTATCTTCAACATGGACGTTTTCTAAGATAGCATCTTGACTTGCAGAAGAAGTTATATTCAAAGCTTCATTGGGTAAATTACATTTTTGCACTAACTAAAAATAAATAGAATATAATAATAACAGTGTGTTACGAATAGGTAAGTATAATAGTCGTGTATATAAATTCCACAGTAGAAATATGGAACAGGCGTCGAAGATAAGATTAAATAACAGTAAGAGAAAAAAAAATAAGTAAAATCAGTGCTTATCAGAAATCATCATCCGGGAATTCATTATAACTCTAGTAACATTTTTGCAGCAGCAATTGCTTTACTCTACCATGCCTTTTACTTAAAAACTGAATATGCTAAACAGTTGAAACTGTTCACATAACTTTGAAATATATGTCAGAAATACATTTTCCCGTTAACCTGCTGTCGCACTCGTACGAACGACAACCCTCGGAAGTCAAAACATGTGCGAGCCAAGGACTAAAGAGGTCTTACCTTTTGACGTGTAATTCCTAAAACGGATTGGACGATAGCAAGTGAGAATCGATCGTTCAGCTTGCGACTTGAACCACCGACTCACATGGCGGTCGATCGAGTGACAGCACAAAGCACCCACGTCGAACCGACCAGCTACCGAGACAAGTGAACCAACATGAAAAAATATCTCTAATCGAATATACATAGCTCGCGAAATTTCACATTTACCCTATTTTTCGAACAGTCTACTTATCCAAACGAAATCGTTATCTGATATGGTCGACTGATTGAAATTAGTTACTTTCGATGATTTTAACAGTTTTGTTTCATCAGGTACATGCGGAGACAAAGAATTGCACATTTCGTGTGCATCGGCATGTTTGGAGATACCAACTTGCCAGAACAGATTCCCGGAACCATTTGAAGGAAATTGTATCGACGTTTGTGTTCCCATATGTGTGTGTGAGGCAGACCTCATCAGAGATGAAGTGACGAAAAAATGTATTCCAGTTTCTGAATGTCCGAAGAACGAAAAATCCCAATCAAAAAACGTTGGCTAGAACAATTTCATTATATATGTTTTTATTATATATTATAAGTATATGTTTTATCAACTGAAAATGTAGATGAGGTATGTGAAATTCTGAAAGATGAATGGGATTCATTTATCTGAGGAACACAAATTCATTAAAAAACTCATAAATTAATTGTATTTTTTCCTACTCAGAAAAGAGAGCGAATAAAACCTATTTTAAATCTTCAGTCCTTCATTCCCTTTGAGATAGCTGATGTATCGAAAATTCTTGGTATTATTATTTATTGATAGTAAACACAGATTCAGAAACAAATGCTACCATAGCATGTTGAATGTACATTATGTAAACATATCATGGAAACAATTTTCCCTCACCTGAACAAAAATGCTGTCTCTCGACGCGAAATTCGCTAACCAACTTAGCATCATCAGGAAATGTCATAGATTTCGAATTAACTAGTGATTGATGTCAGTAACAAAATTGATTTTAGGATTTCAAATGAATTCAATCTTTATAATATCGTATGAAATATCAATTTTCGTCTTTTATATAGTTCAAAAAATATAGTCGTTTGGCTATTATCAAAATGAAAGTTTTCAACCGCTCTCTTTCTTTTTATCTTTTTATATGCATCAAATAGTTCAAAACTTCGGCTTCATTTCGACCTTGTTTGTACTTTATCCACGTATATTACCGTTACTTCTTCATTACCAATGAAAAGTTTGGTGTTCACATTCATTTCCCAAACTGTTACAAATATTGTTATATTTGTATGTTGTTTTAGTTAACTACGACTATTTGGTGATATTGCAGTATAAATTATCACAAAGACAATACCTAAAATTTATGTCACGTCTTCTCAACAAATATACCTTATATGTATACATACATATGTTGAAAATGACAGTAGTCATCCTTTTCTTGATTGGCTGATGCCACTACTCTAGTTACAAATAATTCAGGTTATACTATAATTCCAAAACAGTAGGCACTAAATTTTCAGAACTGACTGACGTTTGTGCACTGATCTGTCTGTTGCAGTGGCGTACGGAAATAATACTAACCAAATGAGGAAAAGTCTTAAAAAATATATCAAATCTCAATTTTGACAACAATGTTTTCGTTTAAATGCAGTAATTTTTTTGAGGATTCAGTGCCTACTAAATTGTACTATAGTAAATAACATTTTCTTGAAGTGATACATTTGGACTGATTTGAGCCTGTACCAAATCTTTTCAACTTGTGATTAGTTCAAGAAAAAAAATACGTACGATTTGACGTTTTCTATAGTCCGTTCTGTATGAATCACTTCCGTTCAATATGTGATACAGAATTTATTCACGAATATTCTCTAACAATTTCATATGATATTTCAAAACAAAAGAGTTTTCATCATACTCCTTCTATATTTCGTAACAAGATATGCCATAATGAGTGCAATGTACTTGTACATCGAGGTCCCATATCTACAGCGTGTTATCTAATTGCGGTGAAATTTATGAGTGTGTTCAGGAACTGACTTCACGATAAAAAGATCATATAAACGAATACATTCTTTCCAGGATACCGGGTGTTGAACTTTGAACAAGATATTATTTTTTTAATAATATTGCAAATATTTGTTATCGCCACATTGAATGTAACTGAAAAAATGGCAAACCTTGTTCCAGTCTTTCAATCGCACGCTGGTAAGACTTTATTGATCCTTAGGTAGTACAAGGCTCCTTAGAGTTGTTGCTTTTAGACGAACGACAGCTGATCAACGGAAAAACAGATTTCTTGAAACATATTTCAGAGAAAAATGATTTTTTTAGAAAATTGGATATGACTGATGCAAAAGAAATGTCATGAAAATGGGTATTTTTCTGTATATTGTCACATTATTGTGAAAAACCAATAAAAATTCAGTCATTTATATAATTATCAATTCCTCATTATTCTCTTAGAATACCAGGCGGCATATCCGGAAGTATCCAATTCACATTGTTTCAAGTAATATTAACATCAATTATAATTGCTGAGACTGCTGTTTCAGCACTTCGGTTAATGTTAGTTTTTACGATGGAAATTGGAATTGCTGACAAACGATTCATCGCCTGGGTATTGAAAAGAGAGGTATTGAGGGAAGATGGGCAGTTGCTTGCAGGCGGCCCCAAAGGTGTGACACACTGTCAGAAATGATGATGATTTTGTTGTAAGTACGATTGTGTTGTTTTTTATTTCAAATGGATATATTGATTTTATCTAACTGTTTCATTCACTTATCGTCCTACCTCATGAGCTGAGTAAATAAATAAAAGGAACAAAATTAAGAGTGAAATCCCTAATAAGTTAAAATTGGTAATTGGTTACCACATGAGCCAATCAGGGTCGTGACAATATTTCCAAAACTCTCGTGATTTTTCGCCACATTTGCCACTTTGTTTATATTACGTATACAAAATATATATTTACATTATCAATTGAATGTAAATGAGTGTGCACTTTCTCATTTCAGCAGTTTCAGATACTGCATTGTTTTTATATCGTTGTTATTCAGTACGAATAACAGTGAATGATAAAGTATGAATTATCATAAAAACAACATTTATAATATCGACTCTGAAAAAAGTCCTTCCAACCAGTATACCTACTCAATATATAAAACAGCGCAACCAGCAAAATAACCAGTGACTGAATATTTGCCTGTTGTTTACAAAACGGAAAAAATTGAAGATGTTGAAATTGACGATATTCACTTTTCTACTGATTGGCGGTTTAGCATATGCTAACATTGCTTCAGATCGATTTAATTCAGGTTAGTTCATAACAATTATTTGATATTGCTTACTCTGAATGAGCGAGGAAAAAAATTGAATTCAATTCCAAGATAACTTTCAAACTCTGTCATGATATTCGGTAGAGAAATGTAATATGGAGACGGGAAGATACTTTCTTCACAATATTCAAAATATTTTATATTTTTCGATACAATACGTGAATTATTTGGAAATGATCAGTTTGGGACTTTGGAAAGTATACATTGTATCTTGAATTGATACAGAAAAATGTTCACAAATCTTTCATGAGAAAGAGACAATCAGAAATTGGGAGTTGATGTAGGAGTCAGCCATCCTTATATATTTCAAATACTGAAAAATTTCCAAATACTGACTTCATTCCGGTGAATATGGATCGATTTCTATGTAATTTTTAAATTCTTGCTGAAAGTATATGCGAATTCTTGCCAACATGCAAAATTTCGCCAATGAAAAAAATAATTTCTATTTCACTCGTCAAAATTCAAAAACCCGAAAAATGTGTTTTGCTATACAATAGCTTCTTCTTCTTCAGGCATGTTTGAAACGAAGTGGATTCTCTATCTGGTTTTTGGTTTTTGATATTTTGGAGTCATTAAACCATTGAGAAAACGATGTAATGTGAAGGATAAATTAATGAATTGGCATTGAGATCATTATCATGAGAATAACTCAGTCATTGTGATTCATCTGTTGAGAAAATCTAAAGATCTACCTCGAAAGTAAATGAAAATGTAAGGCCATGAATTTGTATTCTGGTGAATCATGTCTAATCAAATAATAACTTTCTGAAAAAATGTTCTCTTTTTTTTGAAATATAAGTAATCTTGCAATAATGGTAAGTAAGCATGAGAATGATGTACAGGGGTGCCCAAAAGTCCGGAATAAAATTAATATCTTTTCAACCAGTATTTTAGGAATAAAACGTTGGTACACGTCTGTTGATTTCACGTTGTACGCATTTTTTTTAACAGTAAAATGAATTTTTTTTTCAACCCCTTAGCTGCAACCCTCCCCAACTTTTTTTTTCAAATGCAAACCTATGTCGTGTATGGTCTCA
>WOGR01009233.1:0-11445 GCA_015342045.1 Leptinotarsa lineolata | reverse complement strand
AAGTATACCGAATACGTATTATTTGTTATTTGGTATGATCGTTTCATGCAATTATTCAGAAAAATAGAGAAATTATTCTCAATTGAGAAATTATTCTCAAGAAAATGATCTTTCACAAAAAGTCGACGAGCCACCCCCCTTTCCATTTGAAAAAATCAAGTTAACTGAAACAATTCATATTTGCCACTGTGAATTAATTCTTCAAACGACTGTGAAGTCATAAGCCTCACAGTCGTAGTTTCCAATGTTAATTGATCAAGAATGAAGCGATTCACAGGATCCATAGCATTCTAGATCAAAAATAAAAATTAGAATGAAAATGATTTTATTTGTCAAATATTGACAAGTGAAGTATCGTTGGAATGAGAATGTCATTCTCCATCGAAATAACTAAAAATATATAGGATGTCACATTTAAAATTCGAAAGTTGGGGTCATTTCCGGTCAAACCGGAAGTATGGCAAAGCAAGTAAATATGTCAAAAAATGTAAATTGAACTGTAATACCCAACTCGAAATTTCGTTTTTCTATCTCCAATAATAAAAAAGTTATAGGGGTGAGCCACCTTAGAGAATCATCCGGTATATGTTAGGTGTGATTTTTGCACTAATCTTATTCCAGATCAAAATACATCGAGCAGTGATAACAAATAACTCTTGGCGGTAAATACTCAATCTGGGTGCCATTAAAATACATCATGCGTTCTTTATTTTTCAAAGTTTTTTGATGTTATAAAAGAATTGAATTATGGATGTAGTAATACCTACTAACATAACTGCATCATATGAAAACCTTTTATAGAGCAAGGACAAGAAATTAAATAATAATTCGTGAAAAGTACAGAAGAACGGCACATTTTCCTCAGCGCTTTTCCTTTTACAAATATTCACAATGAAATTTTGAAATTATGAAAATTTAATGTAGTTTTCAACATCTCCAAACTAGAAACAATTATTATATAATACATTGAAAATTTGTTTTGTAAACTGAACATAATTAAAAATGAATAAACTTCACCTTTATATAATAATCCTTATCTATATCTCAGCTATCCGATGAATATGATTCGTCTTCACATTCACAACATTCAAGATAAAAAATGGTTCCTGATTTCCAGAAGTTCTTACTGTCTACGCATGCATTTGGTTTATTTGATTTGGTTAAATATGAGGACCCTAAAAAGTGTTAGTTCACAAAGCATATTGCATATTAGACAAATAATTGAAGAAAAGTTAGCATAACACTTAGATTAGCTGATAGTTCCATGAAAAAATTATGTCAGAAAGCAGTGCTAGGCTACAGTATAATTTAAAAAAGAAGTCTTGAAAGAATTATTTCAAAAATCTTTAGAAATATCTATGAAGCTGTATAAGCTGTGCTCTAGTATAGTTAATAAGTAGCTAATTTGAAGCGGACAAAAGCTGTGAAAATATGTAAATGGACTTACTTCGGCTTAGTTGAGCAAAACTGATGGATCTATCGCTGATCTGATTATCACTCGGCCTGATGTCGAGACAGGGTTTGTTTCCTATGCCCATCGATGACATTTCCGCCATTCTCACAGCTGAAAATGAACATTTGAAATAAAGTAAGTTGAAATCTGTAGGCAATAAATGAGCATTTTGTTGAATGTATTATTTTTCATGTCAGCATCAGAAAATTTTCATTGGAACGAACTGCCTTGAAATTAATTATCAACTTAGGAAGCTTCGTCAACAAACAAATTGGAATGAACATTTAAAATACCGGAAAAGCTTATGGGACTTTTTTGCTGGCTCCTAGACGATAAACAAAATCTCAGTGAGTACTATGACAGAGGTTAGGATTATTTCGTAAAGTGAAACATTGATGAATCATTTTAGAAATTCCAGCAATGGTTTCAGAATATATTTTGGAAGTGTTGTCAAAGTTTTTTTGGTAGCCAATTATGATCTATAAAATCATCTTGAGTTAATGTCACTCATTATGCGTCGTAGCAGGTGATCAAATAATTGGTAACTAGTGATAGTTTAAAAAAATTGAGACATATTATTTACATTCAACACTTTACAAGTTTTTCAACTTCTACATAGTGACTCGTTAATTCTATGGCTTATTAGTGATTAAGAAAGCTTGCCGTTTCTTATATATTTCACCGACCTGTGCTTGTCCCACAAGGAAAGTAAAATATCTATTACCAAAATAAATATTTTTCGTCAATGACATTATTGAAAATAAAAAAAAATCAATAGCATTCATTCTAAAATACGCCATTGGTATGTATCTAAAAATCCCTTACCTCTGTTTCTGATGGCCTGTCTCCAGAGCAGCTGCGATAACTCCTCAGCCCATATCTTCTTCACTTCCTCCGTCATCGATTGAAGAGTGAAAGTGTCATTCGGTTTCCGTTTCCTAAACCATATTTCGAATTTGGTTGGACTGTCTCCGATTTTTGCAGTCAGCCCGATGTCGGTCATTTTGATACTATTCTTGTAGATGTACAGGTCGAGATTCTGAAAAAGTATCTATATAACATTGGTTTCGGATTGAAGAAGGGGTTACCTTTCGGTCTGGAAATCTTCTAGCTTTGCTGAACAGAATCAAATCTTCGAACAGGAAAACTTGGCGGAGGGATTTCTTACCGCTTCGCCCTTCCCACACAAGGAACTCGTTTTGTCTCAGGAGGCGACCTTGTTCTTTGAGATTCACCTGTTTGTTATGGAAGTCATTATAACCTCACTAATACCACTATTATGTGCTACTTACGTCACATTCCCTAATAGAATCCATTGCGAGCAAATCGTTGCCGTGACGCAACTGGAACCTGACCATTTCCTCTGCTTGCTTCAGATCTTCAACTTCTTGGATGCTACGTTCGGAGGAATTCATTATAGATATAGCCTTCATCATCTGTTGAAGGAGGAGGGCGTATTTGCCCATTCTCTGGACTGGCTTCAATAGGTAACTGGCTAGGTCCATCTTGTCTTCAAGTTCTATTTGCTTACTCTGGAATCAAAAGGATGAAGACTGATTGGAATTAATCCTTAAAATTTTAGGGAGATGATCAACATGAATTTACAATAACCCGTATCTGTGGATATTATAATTGATAGTCATAGACCACAAAACATTATCTTTTATTATGGCTTTTCAAAAAATATGTTGCCATGTTAAGTGATCTTGGACAATGTAACTACCATAAATATAAAGAAGAGTAGGGTTGAAAAAAATGAGTTTCTTGCTCAATCATCAGTTCTGGTGATTGAGGATGATTATGAAGGGTGAGTAAAATTTAAAATTGTATTAACGTAACCAACAAAATGGATATTCTAAAGGATATGAAAAAACTTGTTTTTTGGGGAAGAAGCACCTTTCTCATCAGCAGAGATTATTTTGATAGATTTTTGGCATGATTGCTCAAACAAACGTGACACGCTCCCTTCAGATGACTGACTATTTTTCTTTGGGAAGTAATGAAAATGAATAGCCAGACAAGGTCGGAACAATTGGCGATATGTTTGAAATATATATCACGTAGAACTCCACCGTGAAAGTTATTTTGATTTTAGTTCCAACTATGAATAAAACGAGAACAAAAATATTTTTACATGTCGATTTCGTTGAAGGAGTTCATACAGAGATTTGAGGGGGCATTAGTCATAGGACCTAAATTTGGTTAACTTCATTTTGGGAGCGTCCATTTATTGGTTGTCTATGTGAATCACCTGATTGCTATTTGACCCCAAATACTTCGTGTTAATCTACTGGTGATCTTTCGGTTCGGTGGTAGTAACTATTGTGAGTCTATTTTGGAAAGTAGTAAATCTTTTGAAATTCTTTGAAGCTATTCATCTTTAGGATGTATATTTTTCTCTTGGCAATAACTTTTGAATTTGAACTGATATTTAAATTTTTTCTCTATTCTATTTTTACTGCGGTTTTTACTGAAAAAAAGTTGATAGCGCTCTTTTGACGACGAGTTATGCAACACTATTGTTTTTCTCATCAAAAAGTACTGACAATATTACTTTTTTACGTATTTTTTTTTCGCCCTTGATATCTTGTCCCGTTGAAAAGTTAAGAGAGGGGGGGATGCTATTTACAACCGCACTCTGTATAACTCCAAAGTTTCAACTCAAATATATCCAACATAAATATTTTCAATTCTACAAAGGAAATTTTGAACCTATAGGAATATAAATTAACTTGGTTTTCTTTTCTATTATATTAAAATAATAATTATTGATGTGTATTTTAGGTTTGTGTAATATCACAGATCTGTGGTAATATGTTTATGACTCATGAGTTTACTCACCTTGAAAAACAGAGACCCGTATTCTGACATCAGAGAATCAGACTTTGGTTTATTCTTATTGTATAAGGCGTACAAATAAAATCTTTTATCGTACTTGAGGAATATCTGTCCCACTTGCAAAGGATTACTGATACATTCTTCCAATTCCTCCAGGAAATGTTGACTGTGGAATTCGTATATTTTTTCTACATTACCAAAAACTGTGTTCCTCTGACCTCGAAGAGCTTGGGGGATGTCTTCTCTTTGTAGCTCGGGGATATAGTTGATTATTATATAGTCTAGGGACTTGACGTAGTCACGTTCTGTATCTACCATTTCTTTTATGATATACGTTAAGGTTCTGTAAAATAATAATGATGATAATAATTTTTATTCATTGTTCCAAGTACGATTCACAATATTTTTATAACTGACATGGAAAACGTTTGGGGGTAGAAATGATTATGGGAAGTACATAAGTTGTTCCTGGCATTCAGTATGAAATTAAACAAATGATAGGAGCAAATTACCAAATTTGCCCACAATTGTTAGTGTTTGAATGCAAATTCAGAATAATTATCCAACTTGTCAGTAACAGCTCTTTTTTTATCAATGTTAACCTAATACTTGAACAAAACAAAGGAATATATGATTTTTAGATGAGAATGTACTCTCTTTGGATGGCGCTTCACGAATAAATTTGGTTCCCCTTTTTAAATCCATTTGGAAAATACTCAAAAATGGTACACAACTGCATAAGTGTAAAATATTATTATGGATAATTCTAAAGAGAATTTTGTAGATACCCAAAATGCCCAAAAAATTAGTGGAGGTATGTTGATGATATATTCATAAATTGGCAACATGGCATACATGAATTGCACATTTTTTTATTTCATCAATAACAGAGAACCCACGATGAAATTCACTGAAGGAATAGAGGAAAACGAAACCAACTCTCATCTCTTGATGTACTTACTAATAACAAAAAATGTTCAGACATTTTGAAAAGAGTGTTTAGAAAAAGAGGTACACTTTTTATGATAGAGCCTGGCTGACTTCATCAATAGCACAAAATTTTGAAAACAAAATTGCCTTCATCAAAATATTTTTGGGGATAATGATTGTCCCAAAGATTTTGAGTTAGACGATTTCGAAAACTGAAAACGAAACCAAACAGCAATCACACCAATTACCACAACACTAGCAACTACAAACATGTCCTGAACGTACATAACAGTAGCCAATTTTTTTAAATATGGTACCATAGTTCTAACACAAGGTCCATACCATTTTCAACACTAAAAAGCATCTGGCGTCTTCAATAATTCAAACAAAACCAGCAAATGGGAACTAAAAAAAAGGTTTTTACAATATTCTGCGTGTTTGTGGTCAGACTCATATTGGTGAGGCTTTAAGACCTTCAAAAATAAGAAAGATTGAACACCAAAATGATATAAACAACCGAGACATGAGGAAATCCAAATCATCAGAGCATAATCTGACAAGAGATGGGTACACATTGTTATAAATCATGCCCTGAAGAACGGAACGTCGGCCGCCACTGGTAACCATAAATCATCTGTGACGTAGCTAAGAGCGCGCTCAATCCGAGTGAAGTTTCGCGAAACTTCGATGTTCGTCGGCATTCTAGATGTGACGAGAATAACGTTACTGTCGCTCGATAAAATTGCAAGGAACATTCCACCCCCTTCAATTGCCAAATATAAGTGCCGATCAATCGCCTATCAGGACAGTCAAGTTTGAGACAGTCTAGTGCGAGTACAGTGCGGTACGCGGAGCGATCTAATAAGGCGATAGACATTCGAATAATAAATAGTTGAAGTGTTTTGTTATATTAATAGTGAAATAAAGTTGAGGTTGATTACTGTTCAGTATAGTCAATTAGTATTGAACCCACGGAAAAAAACGTAACAATATTATGGTTTGGGATAACGTCGAAATTTTGAAGACAGAGCCCAACGAAACGAAAAAACTAAAAGAAACAACTTGTATTACTCTAAACGGAAACGAAAATATGGCAGCATGCCATGAATATGGACCCTCTTCTTAGAACGGAAGTTGAAGTGGAGAAATTTAAAACCAATTGAAATTAAAAACATTGTGTGCGAAAACTGTCGTTTCCATAAAGGCGGCTAAACTGGAAAAATTGTATACCAAGTAAAATTATCACAACCTAGGGAAAAACTGCCATTCAATTTCGAAAGACTGCAAAACTGATATTGCAATATTGAGTACCTATTCTACAAAATTCAATATACATTTTTATACTTACTTTTGAGTCTTTGGGTCCATATTATTATACAAGGCATCTGAAGGCAGGTCTAGTGTAGAGTTGTGACAATATAAATGATTATTTGCTGATACTGGAGGCACTTTTCTTCTGTCTTCTATGAACTGGTCATCTTCAATATCTTCACTGCTATCAGAAATACAAAATTTTATGTTACAACTAAAGACAATGTCACATTTACCTCAAGGGAAAGCATAGAGTATTTATAACAGGTAGGCATATATACATATTTATACTGTTTCTGAACCAGACATGAATTATTGTTGTTTTACAAATATAATAATTCTGATATCGTGAGTGGAAATGTTTAGTGATGTTATAAAACTGTAGATATACAGGGTGTATCTTAAATTGAGTCATTCATTTCAGGTGGTGATTACTTGCCATATTTTATTAAAAAAATTAATATAAACGTGTGTCCTAAGTTGCTTCGTTTCCTAGTAATGGGGTGTCACAGTTTTACTAAAGTTTTACGAAACTAGGTGTGTTAGCAGTAACATACAGTGTCACGCATAAAGTTCGCGACATATGGAAGTTTTTTTTTATTAATAGATATAGTGAAAATTTGATTTCGCAGTTAGTTTGTGCTTGAAAAATGGGTAACAAACAACTTTTTTTTGTCATGTGCTACTCTAAATCTGTCAAATTTGAATCTTTTTTGGAAAATCCTTAAAAAATCAGTTTTTTTGAAGTTTCGAGAAATGCCAAAAAAAAGTTACTCAGTTTTCAATTTTATACCCTTGCTCGAAATTTGGACTCTCTACTGTCACTTCGACTTTTTTAAAGTTCATCTAGTTTTTTCATTTTATTGTTAAACTGATTCGGATTTTCAATGTTTGGACGTTAATATGTCAGTAATCTAATGAACGCATTTCTCTTCATTTTTATTACACTCCAACAGTGTGACTTTCGGATGTAAACTGTTAGATGTAGTTATCGAGCAAATAATAAAGTTTCTTGAGTTGATTTTATAAATCTTATATTCTTTATTTTCACCACTATATGTGTAAATAACATTAAACCAAAATAACTATAACCAAATTCACAAGAAAACATCATAATATTCATTGATTTATCTCAATAATCTTATAAACAACCCGAATTCATCATTCAGTATGCTGTCTTTCCCGTTCTATACAAATTATAGTTCTTTTATTCACAGACTTTGTGGCATTTTTAATAAATAAGGGATTTATATTAGCAGAACACTCCCGAATGGTATTCTCTACATGTTCTTTGTTTGAAAATGGTCTTTGCTTATCTACTTTTTGTTTCAGATAACCCCATAGAAAAAAGTCCATCGGATATAAGTCCTGTGATCTTGGTGGCCAATAATCTTCTCAATCTCATCCTATCACTTGTCCCTAAACATCTGACCGAGACACTGTTTCACTTCTAACGTTTGGTGGATCGGTTACCCGTCAAGCTCTGAGGCAGATTATCCAAAACTTTAGACAACTAATTCATAATGAAATTTCCGTTCAAATTTTCTCTAAAAAATATGGTCCAATTATTTGGTTGTGTAATAACCCACACCATATACTTGTCTTGAATGAATATTGGCCACGGTATTCTATTACAAAATTTGGATTATTGTTGGACCACCAGCGACAATTTTGGAAACTAACTGTTATGTTCGACGTGACAGTTGCCTTGTCTGTACATGAAATCCTGTAGGGATGTGCGATACCATTTTTCTCTCACCTTGGAACTAAAATGAAAATCCTATTCGAATATCGAAATCTCTTTCGTTAGTAGTGTGTATGAACTTTAGCTTATAGGGATAGAATTTATATTTGTGCAAAATTCTTCGCACACTTTTTCTTTAATTGTTCTCAATATCCTTACCACGGTACTAAAGTGAATATTTCTTCCTGGATGCCGTTGATTGAAAATACAAGCAACATCTCGATATCGCACATTCTCACCAAAAAAAAGAACGATTTCCACTTTGTCTTGTGTGGATAACATTGTTATCCATCGCGTTATCCACGGTTAGTAAAAGTGTCAAACGTTATTGTTTAGCATTGAAACTAAATTTGAAATTGTTGTTTATTCTAATCATGATTTTTGTCTTAAATATGAGATTATTTTTTCATGAGATATTCAATGAAAACTAGGCAACAATAAAATATTATCGAACAAAATAGGGGGGGGTTAATTATAAGTTTTGGGTAGAGGAAAATGAATTATAACTAAAGCTTATTTCATAATAGAATTGGGGTTTCCATTTGAAAAAGTTGAGATTTTTAATTTTTCTCATTCACTTATTGGACCCATATTTTTGCGCACCCTGTAGATTATTCAGTGAATGTGAAAATGGTGCGTGATCTGTTCAACTTTCAATATTGACGATTCACTCACTGCATATTTTTTAAATGTTAATTTACGTAAAAATGACATATGTTCGAGAGGCTGTATCTATCACTTCTTCTAAAAAAACTCGAATAACTCAAAAACGGTTCATTTTAGGTAAAGAGTATGATACATGAATTAAAATTTGAAACGTTGAAAAAATTAAAAAAATGAGGTAAAATACAGGGTGTGCCATCAAAAATAACAAAGATTACGCCACTTCCGGTGAAACCGGAAACGTCACATCAAGGAAAATATTTTCTGTTGATTTAGTTCTCCACCTATACTACTAATTTTCAGAAACGCCCTACTTTCAGTTTTCTATATATAGATGGCGTTAACTCGTCAAGATATACCCTGTATATTTTTTCCAATAAGTCAATGGGTTTTTAAGCCGCCGTATAAAAAATGGTTTACTGAATTTGCCAAGGAATAAGATGAGAGAAAGGCAGAAAGAAGTAAAAAAGAGAATAAGTGCAAATGGGAAGGGAAAAGGGTAGTTGAACGGGAAGAATAGGTGATAGAATTATGAAGTTATTGGAAAAAGTGACTGGGAAGATAAACATAAGCAAACATAAAAAAATGAATAGTGACAGAAAGAGGATGTTGAGAAAGAGAAGATAAGAAGGACAAAGAGGGAAAATGAAAAAAAGGCGCAGAAATGAAAGAGAACTAAAAACGGAAAGATGAAGAAAATAAGAAATAGGACGAGAAACGAGATGAAGCGAAGATAGTAAGGAACAAAATAAGGAGTAACAATAAAATGAAGAACACTAAGATATTAAATATAGAGCATTCAAAACACCGAAAAGTATCCCTCAACCCCTTCCGTAAATACATACCTTTTCATGAATCCGTCACTCCCTTCTTCGATAACACTGTCCTGCTGGTGTTCCGTGTGGTCTTGATTGGAGCCCGTACTGGAACTTCCCGCACTACACAAATGGCAGCCTTCCCTATAATACTGGCACGAACATGTCCTTTGCAACTTTCGCTTGCTGTACACAATTTCGTCTCCTACCGAATTTTCCGCGGTCGACACTCCGCTATCGCAACGATTGCAATCCGAATCGACCTTTTTCAAAATATTTTCGACACTTTCCCGTTCTTCTTTAATGCCGCCCAAGGTACCGCTGTTCTTCCGCTCCAGGCCGTCCTTAAGAATAATCAGAAGAGCATTTGTAAATTATAACATTATCTCACATAAATTCAAAAGATAGCATGATATGGGTGTCGTCTCACTTGATTGGTTTGTGTCATACATAAATTTTAGATATCAGCAAGTGAAGTGTGATAATTTCATTTCAGGTTTAGGCCCTTTGATACTGAGGTATTTCACGATTCCATTTTGGGACCCACTTCATTTTCAGTTTATATCAATGATTCACCAGGAAAAACATATAACTCGCCTGTCATGAAACAATTCGAGTTAGTGTACAAATGTATGAGTGGGTTATTGAAAATAGGTTATGTCTGAATATTGGCAAAACAAATGAAATTATGTTTGAAACAAACCAATCAAAAACTCAACATCATGACAATATCACTTTGAATAACACATTGACTGTATGCAAAACACTGAACTACTTGGCCAGGTTATGCTTTATATATGTCCCCGCAAATAGTATAGCAGAAGTGCTAAATGAAGGTGCTCTTTGTAATATGGTTAAACTGAATTCAAATGATTCATTTCCAAAAGTTACTGCAATCTTATGAATTTTAACGATGACATCATTATACTTTTCAATCATTTTGTTTTGTTTACAAATATAGACTGTTCTTTGAATCAGACAAAGTTAATCATATTTATGAAACTCGAAACCAGCACCACCAAAACATTCAACACAAATCTCTACTAGGAAAAATGTAGGTTTGTTCAATAAACTATCAGAAACTATTGAGGAATGTAAAAATAACCTCAAATTCAAAAAATAAATCAAGAAACTTCTTTCCAGAAAAATCTAATAAAGTGTTGATGAAAGTCTTTCTCGACTTTTGAATCTGGTTTTTATTTGTATTCTACCTTCATTTAGGTACATGAGTGAACGGCTAAAATATTTTGCTTAACGATGATGATGATATTGGGAGAATGTAATTCCAACATGATGGGGCTCCATCTATTGTCAGGGTAATAGTAAAATATTTTTTCTACGGATGCTATAACAATGTGCCACTTCTCTCATCGCTTTCATACGTTCAAAACGAAAGATTTCTCACGCAGTGAGAAATATCCGCCATTAGAGTGAGAAATGATTTCTCACTGTTATCACGATAACCCAAGTCAGTCATGAATTGTTATATGTCAGATTGATATGACACGTTCTCCATGTTGACAACGCTACGCCAACGATTTGCGTGCAATATCCAAGTAGCCCATTGTCGGCGTTTTCATAATAACAAAACCGAAGCACTGCCATAATTATTGCTGTAAACTTACTCAACGAAAATAGTTTTATTGTTGATTGTTATAGTATAAACAGTTCAGATTTATTAAATATTGAAT
>WOGR01009232.1:0-11445 GCA_015342045.1 Leptinotarsa lineolata | reverse complement strand
GAAAAGAATTGATTTGTTGTTTTAATATTTTTATGGGCAATTTTTAGATTTGTTTCCATGAGAACATTAATTAATTTTGGAGTTGAATCTTCTACATAGAGAAGGCTACGAAATTTTTTGTTGGTATCTTGGTTTTCATGGTTTGTACTTGAGGTTGTCAGAATTGAATTTATTCTCGTACTAAAAAGTAAAGTGTTTTCAAGTTTTTCCGGATATGAGTTTTCAATTAGAATTTCTTCAAAAGTATGAAGACAATCATTTCTAAGTACGGAGTTTGTAGTGTTGATAACTCTTTCTTTCATGTTATTAATCATGTTAAGTTTCATTTCAGTTGGATGATAAGAATGATAATTTATGAATCTGTTACTAGAAATAGATTTCCTGTACCACTTGCTTATTATAATATTTTCTCTTGTTTTTATAAGAGTCACAGCCAAAAATGGAACACTTCTATCAGTCTTTATTCCAACAGTTGATTGAATATTAATATTGTGATTATTAAGGTCTCCTCTATACAATCTTCTGGGACAGAAAGGATGAGGTTGTCAACATATCTTTTTATAAAAGTTATATCAAAATTCAGTTTCAGAATTGTTTCTCTTAATAATTCGTCAAGTACATAACTGGACAAAATTGGTGAGATACTAGATCCCATCGGTATGCCAAAAATTTGTATATATAACGACCGTATATATAGAATATATGTATTTCGGGGATTCGGTCTGTTCGGAAATTAAATCAATTACTCTTTTTTGCTGCCCGAGCTTTCGCTGATGTTTATTAGCTTTATCGAGGGCTGTGAAATGAAAAAGGACAATAGATACATATAAATATATAAAAAATAATGAGGGATGAAACAGTAACATACCTGTGCTATATGAGGATATATTTTGAAGATTCGATCCGCGGGCAAATATCATCCATATTTCGTGAAAGCAGATAATTTTGGTGTCAAAATGTCCTCTTATTCACGTAGAAATTCAGCATTAGGCGTCATCCGTTAGGGCGTCGCGACACCGAGGCCAATTTTTTCAACGGTAACCCAGTATTTTGATTCGGTTTTTGAATTCTGCTTTGAATTCTGAATTCAGTCATATAGCACACTTGTAGTTTTCTTTGAATACTGACGAAAAAAGGCAATTTTATTGCGTATCATAAAGAGGGCCATGAATAAGTCAAAATGAATGCAATAATACGAGTTTGATAAAATGAATCCATCAGTCATGATTTTATTGTCTGTTCAGTTTCATCTAGTTGCGTATTTCTGTGTGATTAAAATACCTGAATGTTTTAAATTACCAAATCCTCTACATTTTGTGGACGTCTCATATAAACTAATTCTTCGATATATCCCGACAGAAAGAAATCTAGTTGATTAATATCTGGACTTCCAGCTGGCCATCGTATTGGACCCTTATTTCCAATCCATTTCTCATTAAAAGTATCATACAAATATAGGTTAACCATTCTATCATTATGAGGAGGTGCCCCATTTTGTTGAAACCACATATTCAGTCGAGTTTGTATTGATAAATTCTCCAAGAGATTCAGCAACACATGTTGTAGAAAAACCAAGTACCTCTTCCCATTGAGAATTCCTTTGAAAAAATGAGGTCCTATCAAATAACCATCAATGATTTTGCACCGAACAGTAACCCCCCCACACAGACTGAAATCTCGTTTCTTGCACCCAATGAGGATTTACGTCAGACCAATAGTGACAATTATGTTTGTTTATTATACCGTTGTTATGGAAACGGCTTTCATCACTTCATAATACTTTTTTCAGAAACTGATCATCATGAATACGGGTAGACAACCATGCAATGAAGTTCAATCTTCTATCATCATCTCCTGAATATGGGAATATATTCCAGTTATTGCAAATGAAACATCAAGATTATTACCTGGATGTAGTCCTTGAACCAAATGTAGTTTGTGTGGGTGGATTTTTTTTTTTACAAAATACGTTGTTTTGACGATTTCGAATTGTCACAATTCATTGCTTCTTGTCTGGTGGAACTATGTGGTTCCAATAACATTTGAACTAGCACTGCAACACTGTGATTCTCATCAGTAGCAGCCGTTTTTGGTTTTTTCGCTTCCGTTCATTAAAATATCTATTTCATGCCAAAGATTTGGCTTAGCCAGCGAACGTTTTGTGTGACGTTGATTTTTTGTCAGGATACCGATTAGCGTATATTTCCACTGCTTCTTTTGAATTCCTTCTTGCTTCGCAATGAATACATATCACATCCAACTTTTCTGCATTTGAAAATTGAACCATTTTTCAATTTCACGAAAAACCAACACGAAACTGAATACACTTTCGTCAAATCTGACAGATCTCCTGACAGATCGATAAATACATTATTGCATTTATTTTGACTTATTCGTGGTCCCCTTTATAATACGCATGAAATTGTCTTTTTTCATCAGTATTCAAGGAAAACTACAAGCGTGCTATATGGCTGAATTCAGAATCTAATGCGGAATTTAAGAACCGATTGAAAATACTCAGTTACTATTCAAAAAAAATGGCGTCGGTGTCGCGACGCCCTAACGGAAGACGCCTAATACTGGATCTCTACGTAAATAAGAGAACTCTTTGACAACAAAATCATCTGCTTTCACGAAATATGGATATTCTTCTTCATTATTCAGATATTTGCCTGTGGAGTTTTATATGAAATAAATATTTCGTTTAAAGATATAGGTGAGTGGAAAAGTAAGGATTCAAGTAACACGGTGATAATTGATAAAATTTCCTACTAACATTATTATACAATTTATCGCTACAAAAATACTTCACTAACTCTCCTCGAAAGCTTCTGATATTTCCTCTTCCATATTCTCTTTTAATCCATTTCTGTCAGTAGTTGTGAAGGATCATTTGTTACGTCATGATTTATTTTGGGCTGCATTTCACCTAATTTTGCGGCAACTCATTCCTCTATACTTGCGTTTCAGTCATTTTTTTCCAATTTACTCCTTCTTCATAACGTAATCAAAAAACACTTCGATGTGGGATTTCTACTTGACAGTTTACAAAACCGCGACACGTATTTCGGGTGTCACAAGTAGTATCGTGATGCTTGAAAATAATATTGTATAGCGAAACACGTGTCGCTGTTTTGTTAACTGTCAAGTGAAAATATCACATCGAAGTGTTTTTTCAATACGTGATAATGGCTCTTTATCAAGTATCAATCAATTCTATCATATGTTTCTTATTAATTTTTGTTTTCAGGGTGCATTTTGGACTCACGTTAATATTTTCAGGTTTTGCAAAATTTGATATAGTTCTCCGTTCCTGGGTTGAACTCATGCTGATGAACTGTTCGGGCTTTGCATTTTTCGTTCTTTGGGCCAAAACAAGAACATATTTTTTATACAGAGGTGAGTTTAATTGATGCCTACTCTCTTAATAACTCTTTTCATTTTGTAAAATTGACTTTCAATGAGCTACTTTCTACAAGAGTTTTGTTCAGTTTTCATCGTTGATTTTGGCTAAAAGTCTCAAATCATTTTTCGACGAATTTGTTTAACTCATGTCAAAAAATAAGAAAGTTGAAAAGGAAAAACATGTGAAAACTAAATAATGAATCGTTATCATTGTTCAAATGATGAATACTTAGATCAGATATCATTGAAGAGGGCTGCTGCAGTAGCGGACGAAGATCCGGATTTTGGATTCTCTAATCATGATTGGGTTGTGAAAGGCTATGATTATATCTAGATTATATCTAGTTTGTCGGTTAAGCTCTGATAGATTTTTAAACCATCAAATTTGTTGAACCAAAATCAAAATCAAAATATTTATTTGTCTGTTTTGTTATAAAACTAACGAACTCTATTTACACTATTTACAAAACAACACACATCCCTCCCACATGCGGGAGTCCGGGGGGTAGGAAAGGAGATAGGCGTAAAGGGAAGAATAGCAGGAGGAGGATTGTACTGTTGAGCGCAAGATGACAATAGATGACACGCCGCCACACAGCCCCACGATTGGACGGTGGATGGCGTCTCCGCTGATGTTGACGGAACTCAAAAGAGTTCCATTTCAGCATCCATCTATGATATCCCACTTTCTGCAGAAGCCCACGCGAGAGTTCTCCTTGCGTTGAGTTTTTGATATTCATATCTCATTTTAATCTGTGCAGCTAAGGCTGCACAGATTAAAATGCAGCTGATGTCTGTAGTCTGAAACCTCCTGGAAAATGTTCATGAAAAAACCAGGTAAGAGTAATTTGGCGATCACGCTCAGACGTGAGTTATCTTGTCCAATTTATCCAGGAACTAGGTGCAATCGCATTCGCGCCGCTCACGGAAGATATCCAATAACTCATAGAACAGCCCGTCTTTACGAGGCTGATTGTGATAACTCCTACGACTCGTGATGTCCCTCGTAAGCGAGCTTTTTGGCAAAAAGAACTTGAAGACTTTTTGAGACAGCCTTCTGATATGTTCAGTGACCGTCTCAACTTCAACCAGATCTAGCAGATCAACAATTCTTCATCCTTTCGAGCCTGTGTAGAGGAGATCTCTCGAGGCTGCAGCTGGTCTTATTACTTGTTTGTAAATTAGCAACTTGTTGTCAACACCGAGCTTGGAGTTCCGTGCAATGAGCGGATACGTGCGTTTGATCACCGCAGCCGTTCGTTGGATGGTCAGGCTCGAATGTTTCTGAAAGTGCAGACGACTATCCAGGATAACTCCTAGATATTGCGCCTATTCTGCTCATCAACGCTTTTGTCTCCGATTCGCAACTTTCCGAAGATCTTTACGTTAGTGAATTCCTTCGAAAATTTGACGAGCTCAGTTTTCGATTCATCAACTTCAATATTATTCCTGTTGATTGGAGTTACATTATGATTGGTTTGTGATGGTATTGTGAGGGTGTTGCTTCTTTTGCTTCATTAAGGTATAGTTGAAATTTCTGCTATTTGGGTTCAATTGAGTAGTATGGAAGAGATCCGTTGGTAACACTGCTCAAAGTGTCACGTATTGAATTTTTTGTAATTTCAAAGGTTACAAAATGGCGCCCAACGCCCCAAGTAAATGTTGCACCGCTTTTCAAACTTTTTAACCTTTCCAATACATTCTGAAACATCAAAAACCATATGAGACCAAACGCTCAAATCTTTGGTCATCTCAAGCAATGAGTCAGTCTCCACAAGAGTCCTCAAATCCTCATCCTGGATTACTGTAGGTTCAATTTGAATTTGTAGAGGACATCATATGAAACGAGAAAAACTCATGAAACAACCTGATTATCATTTTTTTCCTCATTTCAGCATTCCACACACTTTGGGATATCATCTGGCTGCTGACATATATAGGATATTTGATATATAGTTTCAAAAGAGCAGAATTTTTTGTTAACGCTTTCCAGCTTCCTCCTCCGTCAGCTTGTATTATTCTTATGGAGCAGGTAAATGAACGAGCCAATATTTCTCCATATTAGAGAATTTATACTGTGGTCAGTTTTGAGAAAACTAGCTTTTTCAAATTGAATTGCAAAATTTTACATGCGATTACCGTGACAAAAATGAATGCCTTATCGCGTTATATTTTTGATATTTTTTTTGGAAAGATTCTCGTGTCGATTCTACATTATTTTCCGTGGCTTGTTACAATGCAAATCATATGGGTTTTTTAAGGAATGTGGTTTGAAAAATAAAGAACGCTTCATCATACACATTGATATGATTTTTGGATGAATATTCTATTACTGTGTATTCAGTAATAGTGACTTGAAAAATGATACAGCTCATTTAATTATCAACTTTGATATTATATGTAGATGAGAATTCTTTTTTGACAAGTTTCAATATGATTCTCACAATTGAAATTAGTACGCATGCTAATATTGCCCAATTCATTACAGAAACAATGTCTATTCCACTTTCAATATTCTCCGCAAGTTGCACATTTCAAACATGTTCGTCTTTCTTATGTACACCTATTATGTTCAATAACAAACATAGGTAGAATAAATTGATGGATGTATCTGTTACTACGTGGTAAGAGATCATCATAAAAAAATGGAAAATGATTTTTTTTTGTTTTTTACCACTTTCATTCGTAACTGAAATTACATCAAACGTAATGTAGAAGTTTGAATATGTCCTTATAGGACTAAAATGCAGTAACTTCAGTAACGAATGAAAGAGGTAAAAAACAATAAAAAATTTTCATTTCTCATTTTTCATAGGTAGAATACGTTTTAACGGATATGTTGTTACTGTGAGTAGTTGTCTCAAGGTTGAATTCGAAACACTGGCTCCTTACTCAATGTAATTCCAATTTTCAGCTATTCTTTTTGAATTCTCAATTTTTTCAGAGATTTCAAATGATATTATATTATATTAGACAATGAAAGTCCTGAGTAATAGAGATCATGTTGAGTTTCTGAAATATTTTGAGATAATTCATTTTGTCATTTGATTTCAGGCTAGGCTTTCAATGAAATTGCATTCATTCATCAGAACCACCGCAGAAACCGTCCTCAAGTACAAGTCGCATACTGGAAACAATCTACTACTTCCCAAATTCACACATTACTTATATTTTCTCTTTGCGCCAACGTGCATATTTAGAACTGATTATCCAAGGTAAGATATGATTATGAGTGTCGAACCAGTTGATTTAAGAAAATATTCCGTCGAAACCCTGATATTTCGAAAATATCAATCCATAGGTGAAAAGAAAGTGTAGGGTACAGACTGAACCTCAGGAGATGGATTTCAAAATGCAATAACATTTTCATAGTGGCTACTCTGTGCTAAAATTCACCATATTTTTCTCATGTGGAAGTCGAGTCGAATCGACAACGTTTCATACATTCATTAATTATGATATAATGAAAAACTACATACAAAAACTACCTATGCGAATGAGCAACAAGTATTTCATGAATCTCCGATATACAATGTCGAAATGGTACTTATCTACAATAATATTTAACTTGTACTTTTACGAAAATATCCTAAACTCGATAATGAACAACAAATACGCCAGCTCATTCAACCTTGATAGACTAGGACAAAATCCAATCAAATATATGAAATATTCACGGAAAATCATATATTACCGCGTGGAATAAATTCGATAGGTTTACCAATCATCCATAAATATCCAGTATATCATTGATATCTGAGATAATCTAGTAATTATCAATGCCCATAATACGAAAGGAGAAGCAACGCCCTAATATTCTAATAACAATACGCAAAAATCGAAATATACCAAGGGAATCATACTGTCACAAACCTAACATCAATAAAAATTGCACAAAATTTCCAAAGTCAAATATCATCATCTTATCAGTACATCGGTTAACCCATACTCATTCAAATTCAATTTGTAGACATAAAATATCAATAAGGCCATCAGTCATATTTAACATTGACATAAATCACCAATAATTTCATAGATTATAGTCAAATCCGATACCTAGTTATAACATTGATAACATAATAACAAAAGGTTTTCAAATACAGTACAGGAAACGGTATTAACACCTCACATTGGTTCAAAATCAATAAGCAAGCAGATATCATAAAATTCAAATAAACTTTCAAGGAGAGCTTTATATTTTTACAACACTATTGTGTCTTGGTTCACGTTCTTCGTCTTCTCTTTCGATGATTTTTCACGCTCTATTCATTAACAGAAGGCAAATTTCTCTATCTGTTACTCCCATACTTACGTAAAGTCGATTTCAAGTTCAAAATGCAAGTTTATATCCTCATGGTTCGACAATATTTCATGGTCCTTTGTTATCGCAGAATTATAAGATTCTCAATAATTGTTTTAATTCATCGTGGTCTGGCTATTGAAGAACATTCCGAATTGTTCGAATTAACACCGAAAAGTCTCATCTCTGTGGACATTCTTGATATTACGTATTATCATTCACTTAAACGGATTCAAACCCTGACTGGTATGTTTCTCTGACTTTCACGTAATTATTGAACTTTCACTCAAAAGAAAATCTGACGTGATGATTCACACTATACTAAACACATTCTCATTAATTTCACTTTCATTCCGAAGATACGTTCTGATCGAAGAAGGACACTGTACTGTCACATTTTCACCGAATTTGCGTAATCACTTTTTCATCAACGAAGATATTTCCAACTCGACGGTTCACACTGGATTGACTCAATCCCCCCCTATGCCCTCTCCCGGGTTGAGTGTCCTGGGATAAAAGCTTTCCCCCACAAAATAAATTTTGCGAGGGAAACCTTATGTCCCACTTCTTCCACGGTTCTGAACCTGCTGCCGAGCACTTCATCAAGATTGACATCTGACCTTTTTTAAGTCAAAAGTCAGCTTTTAGGTGCTTTTACTTTCTGATCTATCAATTTATTTTATCCTACTTCCGTAACTGAATTTTTGCATGGCGCCCCAAAAGCTAGCCGAAGACTATTATTTTAAAAGAACGTGGTCGAGAATTTCTCGGTGAATCTGGAAGAGAATACATCTGTTTAAAAAAGTGTTACACTTACCGACTCTGGGGTGGTCTCTCGTTTTGTTTTCTTGGCCTTCTATATTTGTCCCTTCCTCGGAATCTGGGGTCATCCCTGTTTAACGCATCTTGTAGATCGCGTAGCGCCGGATTGTTGTGCGATCTGATTCTTTCGAACACGCTTTCTGCGTGTTCTCTCATATTCACGTCCACATATTTTGTGTTCAGATCTAGGTCTCGGAATATATACCTGTTGGATACATATCTTGGTGCGTTCACAGCGGCCCCTACGCACGCGTTCATAAACGATTGGATTTGTTTTCTGTATGTCTGTGCACACTGGCCTCAGGCAGTTCAGGCATACTGCCCCAAACAAAGCAGTAAAAGTACGGTATTTATCATCAGCAACTTCACTTGGAGTCGTCCCATGTTGCTCCTTCTATCTATTATTGGTAGTAGGTTTTGTCAGGAAGATCTCGCCATTTCTATTCTCTCCCGTACGTAACACCTGAATGTTATTCTCCTGTCCTGGAATCTCTTGTCCGTTGGAGATGATGTTGCCTTCCGGTTGTACCAGCCTCCGGGTGAACAGTACCGCCTGACTCTCGTCAGGGTTTATACTTATCTTCCAAAGATTGGCCCATCTCTCTAATCTATCAGCCTGTGCTGGTGACATGCGCTTGGCTTGTTGATTTCGCCAGCAAAGCTGTGTCGTCCGCGTAGAGAGTAAGATTGTTGAAGTTGTTCTCCGGCTTGGGCACGTCCGATGTATAACGAGAAAAGGTGTGGCGGAAGGAATGCACCTTGCGGAACCCCTGCTTCCAGTGGTCGAATGGTTGACAGTTCGTCTCTCATTCTGGAGCGGCATCGCCTGTCAGCTAGAAAAAACTCAACTGATCTTACCATTTGTTTCGTCTAGCCAAAATTGGTCATTTCGGCCAGAACTCCGTTGTGCCAAACTCTGTCGAACGCCTTGGAGACGTCTAATAAAATCGATCCGGTGTTGTATCCTTCGCCGAGATTGGAACCTTCCATCGCAAAGTCTACTACCCTCAGGACTTGTAACTCTGATCTGAAACCGAACTGTTCGTCTGGTAGGATTCCTAGTTCGCTGTTTTGAAATGACACGTTCTGCCACTTTGCTTAAGGAAGGGGTTAGGTTGATTGGCCTGTGATTGTTTGGAAATAGTTGGTTCTTCTTTGGCTTCGGAATGTGGATAACCGTTGCCTCTTTGAACAAGTACGGAAAGTGCTGCAATCTGAGTATAGCGTTTATGATGTTTGTTATAACCGCTATACGCTTCACTCTTTCGTGGTAGAACTTTCAGAGAAACCAGCCCAGTATTTATCCTAAAATATTCATGACGTAGTGTTTACCATGTCGGCAGAGGTTCTTCTGGTCTCGCGGTACCGCGATTCTATTAATTACCATCTTGATGTTTTCCGTGATAGAATAATGGTTACCAATTTTGATTTCGCCGACGACAGAACTTCCAGTCGACATTTTCGTAAATTGAGCTTGACCCAACTTCCATCCATCACAGACTGTTAACAGTTGAAGCGAGACTATGTTGAAAAAAAATATTGTCAGGAAAAATGCTTTGTATCTTCGTTAGGTCGAAAACTTTTCCGGAGCACTCGGAAACATTTCCTTTCGATACTAGCATTTGAACACAATTTCAAGCTCATAACAAATACATAAAATATCTATTTATTTCAAATTCACCTCACTTTTTGTTTTTTTTTTAATTTCAGGACCGGCCAAATACGATGGAAGTATATATTCTTCTGGGTCTTGGAGATAATAGGTGTCATCTTTTGCCTCAGCTTTATATTTCACAGATATTTCATACCAGCATATAGGAATTTCGGCATAAGGAGATTTTCATGGAACGATTTGATTGTTTCACTTTTCGAGCATCTTCTTCCAGCAATGATGGTGTTTTTGAACGGTTTTTACCTGTTATTCCATTCATTCCAAAATATTTTTGCTGAGTTGTTGCGATTCGGAGACAGGCATTTTTACGGAGACTGGTGGAACTGTGACAAATTCTCTGAATTCTTTAAATCTTGGAATCTAATTGTACACGACTGGCTGCATATTTATCTCTATAGGGACATATGTGAATATGTTGTGGGAAATAAAAGTGTAGCCGTATTAACCACCTTCCTGGTATCAGGTATTGTTCATGAGTGGATTCTTATGAATATGTTTGGATACTTCTTTCCTGCAGTTTTTGTATCCTTGATTGTATTTGTAATGATATCAATCTCCATAAAAATACCCAATGCAAGTCTTATGAATACATTGTTCTGGTTATCGATACTACTAGGTAGTAGTTTGCTGATCAGTGGTTATACTCTAGAGTTTTTTGCTAGGAAAAATACTTCTAGCAGTGACGATTCATGGAAGGATTTCCTTTTACCAAGGTGGTTAACTTGTGATTGCATAGAGTGGAGATAGTTAATATTGTACCGGAAGTATTATAATTGTCAATCATAATAAAAGTACATTATTTCTGTTGTTTGATAATTCAGTTTGTCAACCCTTTGCCGTCAGGTGGTCCCGTCAAAGTACCACAAATATAAGAATATCTTCTGATTGCCTAGATGTTCATACGTTGTTAGATACCTCTGTCGTCGCTGATTTGATTTTAGTTAGTTCGAGGCGCTCTAAGTGTGAGGTACATTTGAATAGCTGACAAGGTCTCGCGTTACCTATGTAAACAAATATTTTGAAAACATTATTTTGTCTGCTTTTGATGTTTGTCAATTATATTGAGGTGAGTGTTATGTTTGTTTAGTATCATAAATTATAATATAAGGTCCCATTCGGGTAAAAAATTCAGTGGGTCTATGATACAGGTTATAAAACTATGTGGTCCCAAAAGGAACCACTAGGCTTTTGTACGTTATTTATTTATTCCATTTATTTTTTCAGATTGAATTATGAACCTGACTGA
>WOGR01009231.1:0-11447 GCA_015342045.1 Leptinotarsa lineolata | reverse complement strand
ATTGTCACGTAGGGTATACCTATCTCCCTTTCAGCCTCGTGCAGAGAAGCATTTGGAAATGCATGAAAGTATCCCAAAACTGTTATACCATTGTCATCATCATCCACTTTAGTCTTCTTACGAATGATTTTTGGACGGAAGGTTCCATTCAACCTACAGGTTTTTAGTAGTCGATTTATCACATTATTATTCGGCTTCGGAAGTTGTGGATATCTTTCATGAATTACTCGGCATGTTCTACTTGTAATTCTATTGCACTCACCATAAATTATTAATAAATTCAAGAAATCTTCATTACTGTAATGATGTCCCGAAAAGTATGACATGGGTACATCCAACAAAGGACATGTACGAAGTAATACAGGTCACGAGATTGTTGAAATGGATGTCATGAAAAAGATGGGGGAAAGAACACAATGAGAATGCAATGTTTTCCAGGGATTTGGTAAAAATTCCAGATTTCACTCGAAAGATTTTGCTTTATTCCATCAGGAAATCACTAACCTCAACCGAAACTTGTAACTCTGCTTCCCACTAGCCTTTCAAAAAACACAGGGTGTCGATTGTTTATAAAAACTACGATCTAAAACTTGAGATGGTTAATTAGTTACCTTATCAACGAAGATTGAAGGTTTGAACATTAATGGCACGTGGCTCAATCCAACAAATATTTCATCGGTATTGTAAAATTCCCTCTTCTCCTTGTATACAGGTATGTCAGAAATTAATCTGTTGATTTTGAAGAACGTTATATTCTTGAAGTTGATGAGGCTTGGTTGTGAAAACGCTCTGTCGAATCTTTTTATTTTGTTTTTCGTTACCAATGAGTCCTCGCCACCAATATCGTTATCTCCAGGTAGCCAAATATGCTAGAAACTTTGTAAATAAGATTCATTGCATTAAATCAATAGCACTTGTTTGATATGCACGTAGTTATAGTTTGGATAGAAATAGTTTTTGGAAAAGATCATTAACATTTATAACAAAAAAGTATTGAAAAGGTATCAAAAGAACGTGTTGGCTGTATATTGCATGAGCATTTGACTATAAGCTCTGTTCAAAGTGGGTGCCGCGCAAGCTCACTGTTGACCAAAAACAGAACGTCTTGATAACTCTGGGCAGTGTTTGGCGGAAGTGCGGGTGGAATACGGAAGTGCTGTGTGTGAATTTTCTCTTTTGAGATCAGGTGAGTTGTGATTTGTTCAATTATATTATAACGAGCTGTTCATTGATTGCGTAGATTGGTTTCAATACTAAACGGTCATGCTATTAGCCAGTATGGAGTAACTGGCCACTCTGAATCCTTATAAAAGGATTAGAACTGGTTCAATTTTAGAATCGGAAGCTGAAAGCGAACATGAAAGCATAGTAATGGCGGTCCAACCTCCACAATCCACTTAACACGTGGAAGTAAGCGAAATCTTACCCGCAGTGGAGGCTAGGCCAAGTACCTCAACTCAGGTACCGCCTGAAAGACAGGCACAAAATGTGCCTATACCCCCCCTAGAGAAGCTAAAATATCCCAAAGCGAAGACAATGAGATACCTGCAGCCACGCAGGTACCTCAAAAAGCACCGAACCCCCAACCTGTAACTATTAGGCAAAAGGATAGCTGGACGAAGTTCAGAGAGCAGGCAACTCGGGAAAATATTGGCTTCACTAAGGCCATCAACACTGTTGATGGCATAAAAGTGCAGCCAGCTAATATCCCCGATTACAGAAATATGCTGGATATATATGTGACTTCTGACCTCGACTCAGATCACAACCCAGTGACATTGATTCTAGGGGAAGACCCCCCAATAGAAAATGATGTAGATTATGCTATCGACGACCCTTCCCGCTTTAAAAGGCCTCGCATTTCCGTGAGGTGAGGTCACTGGCTAGCGACCTCGAAAAGCTACGAGTTGAATGGAGTACAACGAAGAACACGGCGGTGAGAATCAATCTCGCGCACCTCTCAGAGTTTTAACTAGGCCTATATCACAGGCGAAGAGCACGAAAGAGTCAGGAATTTGAAATCCAACTCGTTATATCAGAAGATAGGAACAAGTATAGCAACTGGTGACCTCGCCCAAAGCGCCCGAAAGTACAACTAGCGAATGGAATGGTTATGGCCTCGGTATTTTGGGATGTGCGGTGTTTAATATTCTTCTACTATTTTGAGAAGGGAAATACCATCAGCAGTGAATATTATATAGCGTTATTGGAGCGTTTGAAGGCCGAAATCGCAAAGAAACGTGTTTCATCAAGACAACGCACCATGTCACAAGTCAATCAAAACAATGGCAAAACTACATGAATTGAACCCACATCCACCGTATTCGCCAGATTTGGTTCCTAGCGACTACTGGCTGTCCACAGACCTCAAAAAGATGCTCACGGCTGAGAAATTTTGCTCGAATGAAGAGGTTATTGCTGAAACTAAGGTCTATTTTGAGACAAAATTACGTTGAGATTACGTTGATAAATAAAGCCAATTTTGAACAAAAAAAAAACGCGTTTTCTTTGTAAGGCCCGGAGCTTTTCAGCCCATGTGTTATTTTTTTTGACAAATTCCTGTTTTGGACTAAACTTGGAAATTCATTGATCCAAGGTAATAATAATAATAATAAATATTTATTGTGTCATAAAATAAAAAATTACACAAAAAAGCACCAAGGTCATTCAAAATGATATCAACCGAGCCAAAAAACAGGTTTAAAACATATGGTACAAACTGACAGGATTAAATTTTGCTAAAATTTATCAATTCAGCTACCAAATTAGGATCATTTATTTTTCTCAGTGATCTCTTGTGAATGTCCTGCCTTCGAACTACTATTGAGGCAAGGTACTTTGGTAGTTCAGTAGCCAAGATCTTGTTGACAAGACCAGCATAGTTAACAAAACGCATTTCATCCAATTTCAAAAGTTGCAATTCCTCAATAAGGGGGGTGATAGGTGCTTGGGGGGAACTGCTTTTATAAAACGAAGGCATTGATTTTGCATTTTTTGAATGCCCTTCATGTAATAGACAAGTTCCATAAACTATGTCAGCATAGCTAGAGAGTTGTAAAGCATTTTTTTGGTAGTCTCCAAATCTCGTTTGAAGGGGAATCATTTTTAAGGCTTAGGTTCTCTTTGCGACGACACCTAATTGCTTGGAGAATTTGAGCTGCTGGCTAATAATAACACCAAGACATTTAGCTTCAGAGACAGAAAACTCATCAAGAAATATTTTGGCTTTTTGCGGGGTTTAGGAGTAGGAAGTTTTCCACGGTCCATCTCTTTCGTTGTTTATTTTTGTCAGCGTATCAAATTTTTGACAAGGCCGAAAGTTCAAGTAGAGGGAGTAGTCGTCGGCAAACATTTGCAAATTAAAGTCTTTCATTAAATGCTGCAAGTCAGATATAAAGATAGCAAGAAGAGTGGGAGTACCGAATTCTGAGGTACGTCATTATTGATAATTCGATTGTCTGAAGTGAGCACTGTTAGGTAGTCATTTACACTGACAAACCGTGATCGATTGAAGAGATAGGCTTTGAAACAGTCTGAAACCCGACCATTAGACCCATAATAATGGAGTTTGGTGATCAGGCAATCAAGGTTGACAGTATCGAAAGCCTTCGACATATCAAATATGGTAAAAGTAACCACTTCTTAGTTGTCTAGTGCCTTGAGGAATTCGTCTGCTACTGTATTATCACATGGTTCGAAGGTAGAATATAATGTTCTTCAAGAAAGTATTTTTCCTGTACCTGGGAAAGTATGGCTCCTTCAGTAATTTTAAGGGGTACATATGTTAGATTTATGGGGCGAAGATCACTGAGGCTATTGTAGACGGCTTCTGTACTTTTGTGGTAACACAAGGGGTGCCATAAAGTAAAGTTCTGTGTCCCCTTTCACTGTGTTAAGATAAAAGTTATATATAAGAACCAAAAAGGTGGAGGCATTTCTGTCGATGGCCAATTCAACAAAACTGTAATATTGTTTCAATAAACTCCATTCTGTATTATGAGTAATAATTTCCCTAAAATTGGATGGAACTGATACAAGATATACCAGATATGCTACTGTAAGATATTCATCATAAAGCTTTTTTGTAAAATCCATTTTGTGAAGCTCTTACAGTAAATTGTATCAATTAGTGAACAATTTTTCTCTCAGGTTCACTATTTTTCTGGCCTTCTGTTACTTAAAACGTTAATGATTTTTTCTAATTACCCTAACGCTTGACGGGCATCCTCCACTCAAAAATATATTGAAAATCCTCCTAACATAGTTATTGAATTCTTCATCCGTAGCCTTATGAGCCTCATCCATCAAATCACCCAAAAATATAACCAAATCTGGTCGAACAAAGTTGAAGGCATGCTTGTAAGTTTTTTGTAAGAACCTAAAATCAAGTACGAGATATTAAACACTTCCATATTTAAAAACATCCACTTGACACATTCCATCTTAGAGGATACTTTGCTGACCACAGGGTTTGATTCAGTATGTCATAATGTTTTTTAGAAACCGTTAGTTTCTGCAATTTTCTGAGGAAGGTATATCGTTTATATGTATAGAAAAAAGCATGAGTCCAAAGATTGTTCCTTGGGGTATATTAAAAAATTCTAGGACTCTAATTGTTATCTACTGCAACCACCATAACAACATCAAAATACACTTTATTGTCAGAAAATTGCATCCAAGTGACAGAGTTGAAAAAAACGTGAATGTAAGGATAAAATCATGTCATAAACATAACTAATACCTAAAATATGATAAAGCAATCCGTAATACTAAAAAGGTTGGCTAAATTACTCTCGTAAATATTTATAGAATGTTTCATGGACATAGCTGAAGGACGTCCTTCAAGGTCAAACCTTAGATGCCCTTCAAGGTCAAAACTCAAGGTCACGTACCCGAGACAGACTAAAGTCTCAAAATCAAACCCTCAAGGTCATGTGACCTCGAACATCGTTCAAGGTCAATACTATTGATGACGTCATAGTGGTGGGAGGAGGCTTAGAACCGGCTCAAACCTCTTACTTTACCGGTTTTTTTAACTGAATGTTGCGTAAGCTTTCAGATGCCTTTGAAAGTTCAAAAATAAAAAAACGGGTTTCACTCCGGAAGTGCCGGCAGAAGTGAAAACTCTTCTCTGAAAAATGTAGATTATTCATTATTATCTTATTTCATTTATTTTCATTCGAATTTTTTTGTTTGGTAAACCTATACCGCACATGTGCTTATTGTGATGTTATAAAAATATAGGTTAATCCTATAAAGTATTAACATATTATAAATATTTTATCTATAATGTTTAAGTACATATACACCCACTGACATATTTTTTCTATGCTGACACCGGATGACATCTTGACTTTTGCAGTTTTAATTTCCTATATTTATTAAACACAATGGACGATGCTATTCAAATCTATGCCTTGCTTTACCATTAATATTCTTTAAGAACCGATAACTACAACATGGATGCGCGTAGCACGCTGTAACACAAACACACACGCATATTCGCGCAAGCGTCCTGCGCTGCCTAAACGAAACAGCAGTCGCAAGCATAAATTTTCGCCGCGCCACTACCTTCGCACAAGCACCGCTTTTAGAGCGCCTCGAGGTTTATCCTATAGTGCTTGTGTTTTTTCCATAAAAAAACACACGGCGAGTGGCAATTTGGGAAAAATATTTCCATTACATTCATTTTACACAAGACCTTACAGTTCTACCTAACAATTAAGTCATATATTAAAATTTTGTATCCACCAATGGTTTTATTGGTGAAAATATAGTCGTCTCTTGCCCTTTTAAAATTTTCAGTTAGTAGTTTAGTAAAAGAATTTATCTTTGAAATTAAAATAAAATTCTCTCTTATGTGGTGCCGATTTATGTAGGTACATAAAAATAATCTTATCTAATGTTTGCACTGTGATGAATTCAACTTGAGGTGAAGCAGAAAATATGGTTGATAAGTTCACAGAGTGAAAGTCAGTAAATGCATGGAAATGAAGAGAGATTCAATTTTTACAGAAGCTCAGGTACTTCAAAATATAATATAGTGACTTCTTAGTATCAAATTGGTTTAGGAAAAGTGTGTCCTGATTTCATGTTGATGGCTGAACTTTTACTGTACTATTAGCACCGTATGAAGTGTTTACTTCTGTACGGTGCTATCAGTGTCCAGAATTTTCCGACTACATATTACTCAGAAATTATTATAAAACCCGTGAAGGGCCAGTAATAAACTGCAAAATTTGATACTTATTATTAAAGTAGTCTATATGAGAGGCTTGCGTGAGAGTTGGTGTACCTCAAGGAGCAATCCTGTGTTCTTTATTGTTTATATTATTTGTGAATGATATGAAAGATGCTATGAATACCAAACTGCTGGCAAGTATAACGTCCTCTGATATATTCAGTTGGCTCTACAGTTGTGACAATGTTTAGAATATTCAATTCGGTGAAATTATCTACAAGGGAGAACACAAAGTCATTTTCATGTATTACTTCTTTCGAGTTGAACTAGTGCTAAGTGAATTAGCTTAATACTGATTTTTAACTAGTTTTCTAGAGTTTACATTGTTAGTTCGATATTAATGAACGTATTAGGCTTAATATTTTCGATTTGCAATGATTGTAGATGAATTATGAAATCTTTTTTTTGTACCCCCCACATATGGCAACAGCAAAATCATGGTTTTTGGAATGTTTGAAAGTGTTTTAATCAACCAACAAATAAAAAAACACTTTCACATTATACTGATCAAATTGATATTAGAAACAATTTATGTACTCTTATTTTTGAAAGTCAAGATTCCATAAAGGCATCAAAATTATTGAGTTCACTAATAATAGGCATAGTGGGTGTCTGAAAAATCCCATTCAATATTGCCAATTTCAAAATGAGAAAGTTAACCAAAAAATTGCTCTGTTACCAGGTGGACTAAGTAGATAACCCCAATTTAAGGTACAGACCTAATTATACCATACATTATACAAAGTGCAGTATTGTACAGTGAGTTTCTGCATAGAAATGACCAATCACTTATTTAAAAATCTTGAGAAGTATCCAGAAAAATGTTCAGGCTAAGACAACAAAGTTTCAGGTCCGGAGGTTGGAAATCACTAACAGTTGCTGAGGGTTGAATAAAATTTTGCATGAAATACCTTCGACAAGTGTGAGACTACAGTCAAAACTAAACTTGAACAATTGAACGAAATGATTCTCCACCTTCAACATTTCATCCCTTATTTACAGTCAGCAAACTATTCTCTCTTAGTGAATGAGAAACGTTTGTGATTGCCTTACCTGTCACTGTCAAAAATTGAGAAGGGTGTTATGAAATGATACTTTTCTTCATTATTCCCGATGATTTGGGGATCAGCAACTAACAAAATCCTTGTACATTCGTGTTTGTTATCACATCTTAGAGAGTACCAGTTACGAGTATTTAAGTAATAAGAAAATATTTCATGATGGGAAACGCATAATATCACAAGAATCAATGGAATATATAGAAGTCTTCTTTTGAAACATGGTCTAAAAACATGAAAAAAATTGAACCAAAATCCTAGTAATAAATGTACTGGATATAGCCAGTTTTTCAATTATGCAAGTATTTAATATATTGATGATTTGAGTTCATATTTTAAAATCTTACCTATAAAAATGCATATCGAAATCTATATCATAGCTAATAGGTAAAAATGTAGCTTTCCTAATTTCCAACTTCCATATGTGAACATAGAGATATTTAAATTTCCATCATTCATATCTCATATTTGATATTGTTTTTAATTAATTCAAATTGGATTATGTTTACATCTGGGGTCTGGGGATTGGAGTCTGGGAGCTGTCGGAATTCTATGATTTCTTTTTGGTTTATGAAAGGACAAAAAGAAATCATAGCAAAGTTCCTACATATAAATTCTAAATTCACAATTAACAGTAAACTATTAATTTTACTATTTTATTATATTGTAAACTGGCGAGTCTGAGTGTATAAAAGTGAATGGCTTTGTTAAAAAAATTGATAATTGTCTAAATTAAAGATTTTTGATACTTATTGATAATTATGCATAAAACTATATTGAGAAAATTACACAAATATATGTAAAATCGATTTTCTTATATAATTGGTGGACATAAATAATGCGACAAATTAATTCTGTTGTAGGTTTACAAATTGTTAATGATTTCATTATTTTTTTCAGGTAACTTATTGCTATGCATCTTTTAATAAGTCTTTAATATATATAGCATTAATTTTCAAGTAGGTACAGTCCACTTATATGATAAAATACAATTTCAGTTATCAATTCTTTTGACATGGTAAATTACAGCAATACTCTAATTGTATAAACTTACCTATAATTATCTCAAAGATGGATATGCAAATTGAGATGTGAAATGAATGCATTTTTGATAGTTATTTTCATATGGGAGCATTTTTATGGAATTAATTTTTGAGAATAAATTTTTTGGTTGCTTCATATTGCTTCTTTTTTGCATGGAAATTTTTGTTAGTAAATAACGCGGTACTTGAAAAATGTGATTTGTAGTAAGTTACTTATTCCGTACGGCGATTTTACCGGCTCTTGAAATCCTTCGATACTACAGCCCGAGAAGTAGGTATTCTCGGCTACAGCACTGAAAGCGTTGGATGAGAATCTCATCCTAAGAGCGGTTGAAGGTCCCCAGCAACTCAGGCGGATCACATGGTAAGCCAGCCTACTGGTTGTATTTTACTGTGGTAAAACTGTCTTTATTGAAATCAATCAATTGTTCTCATTTAACTTGATTCCAGTACTTGAAGTTGCTTCAACTCTTAGTCAGCTATAATAGGTATAGTATTGTTAAAATATGTTTGGTTTTGAGCTAATGTCAATAAATATATAGAAATATTATTGTGGATTCTTTCTTGAAGGGTTCATAAATCAACCTATTTATTTACTTGTGAAAATCTTCTAACTGTACATTTAAATGGACTATAAACCTATGTCAACTTTTATAAAGTGAGTAAACATTCACATCCAACTCGATAAGAACACAAATTAATTTTTTGATGTATTCGGAAATAAGTATAATGTATTCGAGAATACATTGAAATTAACTTTGTTATTTTCAATACGAATAAACCACGAGAAGAATTTGAAAAATATACTTTTTGGCGCACTCGCATTAGTTTTTTGGTGCCACGACTTATTCTCCTTTCCGCTTCAAATAGACTGACATTTTTACTACTCATATCAATTCCAATAGATAATTTCCTTTCTTTAAACGAATTGTATGGTTTTTGGGAAAAGAATGGGTGATCAATGATCAATATTTTATTTTGAGGTTCATGTGAAAACACAAGAACTTTGTACTTCTCCATCTTTACATAAACAAACGTGGGAATCTACCAAAGAAAGGAAGAAGAGAATTCATTTGAAAATATACACACTTTTCACAAGGATGAGTAGATCATGCAAAGAAGTAACTTTCAGGCACAAAACTGAAAAGAAACGCTTCCTCAAAACAACTACTTTCATATGAACATTGAATCTTATACTTTTTCTTATTCCGTTTGTACTCCACTCTAAACATTCGTTATAGAATTGAATCAAACATCATTCACAAGATTGCTACACAATGTGGTATATGAAAGAGGTAAAATTTCACTTACACTTGTCTATTTTTTTTTTAAGCACCAATCTGCTACACAATATACTATATTGTGTAGGAATCCTGTGAATGATATATGATTCAATTTCATAACGAATGTTTGAAGTACATACTGAATACGAAAAAGTATTAATGACAAGTATAAAGCATCCATGTGAGGAATGTGCTGTCTACAGACGCTGTTCATATTTTACAGTTATAAACGTAAATTTCAACTTGTGACTGGAAATTCAGTTATAACTGTGAATCCACAGGTGAATGTGAAAAAATAATTTCATATATTCGTGTGGCCCTTCCACACTATCATTCAACTTCAAGGTCATACAAATTGGCATGAAACGTAAAACAACAAAAAGTTGTGTTCTGTGACCGGTTATTTCAGTTAACGGCCTTAGCTGCTAAGGTTACTGTCCATTTGCTATCTCGGCAGACCGAACTTAAAAAAAAAAGCAGATATGCAACAAATTTTCTATATAGTTACGAGGATGTTAATTCATTGCATTTGAAGAGAGAACGGACTATATTCTTGAAATATTTGAATAGAAAAGGCATCTATAATGAAATGTCAAAATTTGTTACTAAACATATATTTTTGATCAATATTCAACGACGTTAGAACTATCTAAGAGTTCCAAAATTTTACAAATACATTTCAATCAACCCCTGCCAAAGCCTTTCTATAGGTATAATTCCGTAATATTCAACAGTCTCAAGTCAAGGAAACAAAGTTATTCATCTTAAATTATTTATTTGTATAAACAGAACATGGTTAATTAGACCATCCTCCTAAGAAGCTCATTGATTTTGTCTTCCCTGTTTCCAAAGTCACCACCTTCAACATAATGGTTGCTCTTCTTGCGCCATCCACCAGTTGGCGTGTTAAGCTGAAAATTCAAATTACACATCAAACAATATATGTAAAATATACGTGTAAGTAGTTTTCTAAATCAGCCGAGTAGGCAATAGGAAAAATTTTAAAAGTGAGCAAGGAAGTCATCAAATTCTTCAATGCTAGATCATTCATTAAAGCAAAAAAGAAAAGTAACGCGAACCGATCCCTGTGGAACACACTGTCTTTGAAAATACACTGAAACCAATTTGGTACATTTCCCTTACCTTGAATGGCCACAAGAAGTTGGAGGCGTTCTTGAACCTACTTCCGACAGTGAAGATCTCGTGGATCAAATCTTCCACACATATGATGTCCGATTTTCCTAACTTATCTTCGATGATTTGATTGCTAGTGATTGGCACTCTTTGGCCATTCACTTTGGCGAAACCTCTCTTGTAGATTAATTCCCTAACAGATTTCAAGTTAGGGTATCCCCAAGTGATATAAGGTTCGCATATTCTGAGCATGTTGATGGTAGCTTTGTTGAGCTTGACAAAGACTCCATTGTTGATTTGAAGGAGCTGGAACAACTGGAGAACCTTACGTACTTTTGGAGCTACTTTGTTGATACCCTTAATACGGACTACAAATGCCAACTTGGCTTCAGCAGGAACGTAAAAGTTTCCTCTGGTTTTAGCTTACCTGATCGACCTTACTTCATCTCGTTCCTTTAGCCGGTATTCTTTAACGTACTGTTCGGCCTTCTGATCTGCTCAGACTTCTTTTTTATGGCGATCTGTAAACTCTTCGCACGGGAAGCCTCGCGACTTTTGTGGTGCTTCAGTACAGATTCGGGAATTGCTGGTAGCCCCTTTACAGTTTACAATGGCCGGAACGTTGCTGTGAATAGCGAGCGCTACCGTGTAATAATTGACGACTTTTAGTTGCCTAAAGTGGAAGAAT
>WOGR01009230.1:0-11447 GCA_015342045.1 Leptinotarsa lineolata | reverse complement strand
TGTTATGGTTCACAACTTGAGATTGAAAGTGAAAAAGATTTATTTTGTGTTCAGATTGTGTCACAAACAATATAAAATTACTAGTGGAAAAACGGGACGTTACAAGCTATTCTGCTAGTCCGGTTAGAAACAAATAAAAAAAACGAGAAATATATATCGAAACTTACAATCAATCTGGGCAAAAATTTAGGAAAATGTGAATAAAAACGATCACTTCTCAAACATTTTGAAAATAGGTTGCAACTGTTTAGTTGATTGTAGATATACTATTTTAACGACAGAGTGAATAAATTATTTCGATATTTTGTTAGTAGCGAGCTGAATATATATTCAGATAGTACTTTTAAACAGACGATCCAAATATATCTTGAATTTATAGTTATTGAATAAAGATTTTCGGAAAATAACGATTTTTTATCAGGTATAACCTATTTTCGTTATTATTCTCTTATTTTCAGCATTTTTACATTTCCTACATTTAAATAACCTTGTAATGTGAGAATTTATCTCAATATTATATTTCTAAGTCAGGAAAGAGGAAAGAGAGAGAAAAAATATCGCTCGGTCATATGGAAAGAACACGACGAGAACATTGACTCTGCCCGCCTCGTTATATTCTGCTTTTCTTGCAATAAAACGCCTCTCATTGCATTCAGTGGCGTCTCGAAAAATTTACTTCCATTTGGTAGGGAATTAGTATACCGAATAATAAAATGATTTTTTTTCTTTATCATTATTCAATATGCAGCTTTGATCATCATTCTCAGTTGTATACATTGACCATAAAAGTTGGTAACATATGGGTATATTTTTTTGCTTAAAAAACACTTTTTTAATGACTTTCAGCATTTGGCCAGAAAATGCTATTTTTGAATTCAATAAGTCAATTTTGAAAGATAAATAATGATCGAGATGAATGTTCATGTTATTGATCTAATTGAAAGCAAAATCCAAAAAATAGAAATTTCATAAACTACACCTTTCGGTTCAATTCCAAATCAATGATACAATGTCGGTTTCTAACCTCTTTGCGGCTAGTGTTCCTTATCAAGAACATACCCTTCTCAGTTCAAAAACACAGTATTAGTTCAATTGAGTGGCATTTATTCAGTTATTGGCCATTGATCCTCGTATGAATCAAACACATCACAATACGAAGTGATCTCTTCCGCCATCTACTTGAGAGAGGTTGAACCAAGAAAATAACCTGTATTATGAATTGTGTCTTGTTGACGTGAACGATTTTTGGTGGTGCGAATTTCGATTTTTTTGGTAAGTATAAAATAAAAAAATAGCCATGCTTTTGTGGATGATAAGAGCACGTGTTTGTAATGAAGCATCTAGTTTTTGTTCATTATAACTATCGTTAAGCGCGATATGAACAAAGTTCAAAAATAGAAACAATGGTCAATCAGTCGAAATACCTTTGTCCTTCAGGAGGAACAATGAGCATTCACCAAAATAACTGGGTATATCTCATTTCAGTAAAAGATGGCAGAAATACCAACGGATAGCGAAGATGAAATGCTAAGCGATTCTGAAGAAGACTCTGTTCCCGATAAAGAAAATAGTGAATCAAGTACTGATTCTGAAGAGGATAATGATAATTGAAAACAGAACAACCCAAAAGTTCAAAAAAGAACAGAATTATTCATAAATGGACCGAAGTCGACGAGAATGAAGACCCGCCAGAGCTTCCTTCATTCATGTGTAATGAAGATAAAATGGGTCCGGAAATTGGATGGTCCATCCATTATTTTCAGTAATTTTTTTCGAATGAATTATTGTAGTTGGTTGTTGAACAAAGCAATCTCTCTGCTATTCAAAACGACCCGAGTAAGCCTCTCTCATTGACGAGACCCGAATTGGAAGTTTTTCTCGGCACAGTTATTTACATGTCAATTTTTGGTTTGACCCGTCATAGACTTTACTGGTCATCGGCACGTAGAGTACCCGTCGTTGCTGATGACTATCTCTAGGAAAAGATGGGAAACTATAGAAAAAAATCTCCATTTCAACAATAATTCGAATCTTCCAAGAAATAGAAATGATCCAAATCGGGACAAATTATTCAAACTAAGACCGGTAATAGATCTGCTGTTAGAAAAATTTAGGAACCAAGATAAACCCCAAATACTTTGTGTTGATGAACAAATTGTCCCGTATAAGGGGAAGTCTTCATTGAAGCAATATAACCTTAAAAAATCAAACAAATGGAGATACAAAATTTTCGTTTTATGCGACAGAGTAGATTTGATCCATAATTTTGAAATAAATACATGTAAAATACCTGCAGCAATAGGTATGAAAGATATTGGTGCAAGTGGTAATATTATATTGACATTGGCGTCAGTCATACCAGAACACAAAAACCATCTATTTTTTGACAATTGGTTCACTTTAATTCCTCTTTTGACTCACTCTTCACAAATTGGCATAGTTTCATTAGGAACTGTGCGTAAGGACAGAATTCCAGGAATAAAGTTCACGGAAGATAAAATCATGAAGAAAAAAGGTAGAGGGGCATATGAGGAATATAAATCAATAGTTGAAAATATAAAAGTACATGCTTTGAAGTGGTACGATAATAAAAGTGTTTGCCTAGTCAGTACGTTCTGTGGGGCCAAACCCGCCGACATAGTCCAACAGTTCGACAGAAAATCCAAAACGAGAAAAGAAGTAGTTCGTCCAAATATGATAAAACAATATAATACGTTCATGGGCGGTGTGGACTTGTTGGATGGTCTTAACTCCTAATTACAGAATAGGTTTGCGGAATCGAAAATGGTACTTGAAAATATTTTTCCACTTAGTCGACTTGGCTCTTGTGAGTGGATGGATTCGATATAGGGCCGATATGATGGGAGAAGGATTGGAATCCAAAGATATTTTGGATTCATTGGCCTTCCGAAGCGAAGTGGCTGAAGCTCTTTGTCTTATGGATAAAGAAAATTCCAGATGTAAAAGAGGAAGACCAAGTTCGAGCATAGAAAGAGATTTTCAAGAAAAAGAAGGGGGAGCAACAACGCCAATTCCTCAATTCGACATACGAACTGATAAATTCGATCATTTGCCATGTCAAAAGCCAAATCGTCAAAGATGTAAAAAGACTCGCTGTGGCTTGAAAACACATTTTTTCTGGATAGGAAAGGAATTGCTTTGCTGATTTTCCAATTTAATTGATAATTGTTCCAAATATGGAACAAACTTTTACTTTTTTTGAAAAATGAAAATATATTTTTTTGCTTTTGTAATGCTGTTTTTATGCCCATTATATATGCATTTTTGGCTCAATTTTTTTTTGCCCGAACCACCCAATGAGTGGACCTTGGGAGATTAAAGGGCATGGTCATCTCACGTGGAGGTGATATGAACTAGCCGCCGAGATCGTGCGATTTGACCCGTTAAACTTTTTCTTGTGGAATTTTCTCAAGTCGCAGGTGTATGCAAATAAACCACAAACAACAGCAGTCCTTAAAGTCAACATAACCCATGCCATCGGTCTAATTTAGCCTGATTTACACGCCTTGGAAAATTGGATTCGGAAGTGCTCCAATTTCGTTGGAGCGCATTTCGTTGATATCTCACACATACTTTGTTTAAATCTAAATTCAAAGATAGGAAGCGCCTAATGAAAGACTTTATATATTTGAATTCTCAGATAAAAACTCTGTGTAGACAATGATATGAAAAAATATATGTATTTAGACTTCAGATGTGATTCCTGACACCTTCATCGTACTCGATTTACAGCTTTTCGACATCTGGATTAAACCATTCCTAATTTTTGTTTTGAAATCCAGTGAGAATATATAATATTTTTTTGTTGATATGTGTTCGTTTACATTCAGGCAATTTCTATTTAGTTTTGTGTTCTCAATATCACTTTTTGTTTCTTGCGTCTGAACGAGAGTGGTAATATTATATATGCCATCTTTGCATCAAGAAAAAGTCAAAAAGTTTCGATGTGTGAGAAAAGTGTTTTCGTTATATTAATTTTACACCAGAAAAGCCAATCCTACCTATTCAACAATTTCTTATGGACTAATGTAGTTATTTATGATGAGTTTTCTGTACTTACCAGACTCTGGGGTCGTTGTGCTAATTGAACTGCTTGTACTGGTCTCACTGGTTGTGCTCGTTGTACTGATTGTACTGGTTGTACTAATTGTACTGACTGTACTAGTTACACTGTTGTCATCTGAATCGAAAGGAATAAAAATTGAAAATTCGAATAGTTAAATAAAATCAATTGTTATATAATCTCAGAAAGAATATTTTTAGATTAGCTGAAGAACTCATATGAAAGTTTTTTTACGGAAATTATTTCACATATCAACATAATGAAAACAGCCCATATATAATATCTTGACGTTTAATAATTTACTTCCGAGATCACATAGAAATGTTTTCATATTAGTGGACATTGCTATTCTCATTAACTATAAAATATATGGTGGTGTTAATTTTTGGCCTAATAGTATTTCTTTTCTTTCATATTATGTCGCTACCTATCAGTGGCGGATGATATCTACTTACACAATTCAATCTTGATATAATATCGATGGTTCAATCATGAATGCTGCAGAAAATTTGCAAATTGTCAAATTGAATTTCAGAAAGTTGATCTTTATGCGTTGAAATACTGACTAAAATCGACTAATTCTCATTACATAAAAAACTAGTTCAATATCTTATAGATAGAGATATAGTCTTTTGGTTTGAATTAATCGAATAAATGATATTTAGACGACTGGGACTTGACAATAAAAAATATTTCCTACGCAAAATATAAAATTAGACATTTCATCAGTTAACTATTTCATTTGTAGTAAGAAAAAGTGTTGTAAATTCAAATGAGCATGCCTTAAGCGCTCATGTCGTACACGAATTATTTAAATTGGATGTTTACATTATTAGTATTATTTTTGTTAACTTTTTCACAATGCCAACACTTTCAGAAAATTCCAATCGAAATGAAATAATTATAATAAGATAAAACAATACTAAGCGGCAATTTTTTATTCAACGGCTTCTCTCCAGTCAAATTAGAATGGGGCATTCCACGCCAAATCAACATCTTTTTCCCCGACCCCTTTAGATTTAGCTGAAATTTTTTTATCTTTTTTGGTCTCATAAAAGACGCTTTTCAAAATTTTTCCCAATTTTTTCACCCAACCAAAAAAATTTTACAAATTTTTCCACTTCAAATTTGAAGTGGCGATAATTTTGTGAATAATTAAGTTTTTTTTTGAATTTTTGGTTTTGGATGTACTTTTTAGAAAAAAATATCCAAAGCGATGGTCACTGTTTATTCTAAAATTTTTGAAAAAAATCAAAAATTTCCTCGTAATAACCATTTTTAATATTTTTTTGGTTCTCTTCTAAAAAACTTTGACATCTTTTATGAATCCCCAAATTTTTACAGAGTGGTGTTTTGCCATTTTTTTATCGATTGGAAAAACGTTTTTCTCAAACTCAGCTTATTTCATATAACATCTGACAAAATTTGAGAATTCATGTTGCACCATAAAATTGAGAAAAAAATATAGAAAAATAGAAAAAATTATTTATTTAGAGACGGCAAGAATTGAATAGCCTACGGGCGGCAAATCTGTAAATCCGCCACTGGTACCTATATAAAGTGAGTTGGTACGTGCTCATGTGGGAACACCTGTCAACCCCCACCAAGGGCATCTCTGGGTTTTAAGAGGTATCGTTAACGTATCGTTAACGATTCATCTCGGATACCAGAATAGCAAAACAGTACTCAGTGAGCATTACCCTGCCATTGGGGTGAAAAACTGGCTCTTCATTATAAGAAAACAGGAAAGAATGGTAATATCTTGGTATTTTTCATACACAAAAGATATTTCAGAGTCTTTTAGAAGATCATGTTCAAAACCTGCTATGAGATGAGCATGGTCACCTTTAGAGTTCTAAAATAAACCTACAACATAGTAAGGGAGCTTCGTCGGTCATCATGATATTGCTATCTTACAAGAATCCTGGGTTCATAAGAAAAAAAATTGGGATTGGGAGGAATAAGGGAGATCATTGATTTATAACAGAACCTGAGAGACCCCAGCAACATGCATAAACATTCTGTTGTTGAGTGACATGTGCCAATGAAATTGAGTCATTAGTGGATCGGCATATCTCCTTTACGAAATCACCAACAACAAGGAACGTAAAAGAGTCAGTTAAGATCTTAGATAGATCACAGCCCATTATTGAGGGAGCAGTAACACCAACCAATTTACTACAGGTTATTGTGTCAAATAAACTGGATATTCAAAACGGAAACGTTACGTCGTGTCACGTAGAAAAAAAATACGTTAACCAGCTGTCGGCTTCTTACAAACGACAACCTCGAAAGTCAAATCTTCTACGAGCTAATATTCAACCAAAATCCTGTAGTTGGGCTCGAATCAGCCTCCATATAAAGGTCCATTAACTGAATAAAACTAAGCACTAATGCTAACCAACCGGCTATCGACCGACTAAAAAGCAGCATATGCTTGTAAAAACAAGCTGCAGCTGAATAGTTGAAATGCTTAGACAGATTGGTATATACAAATCATATAAAGGAAATAATAATGGCATCGGAGCAAGAGACTTTCCTCGGGGAGAGTTGTCACTACGGTTGAATTCCTGTAGTAGTTGAAGAGGGCTTCTAAATCATAATGGATAAAGAACTGGGCAATGTAGATGACTTAGTCATCCTAGTCCTGGACAAATATAATATAGTGAGGGAACATGCATTAGGACATGAATATTACAATAAAAGGAAGAACTCGTCGGTAGTAACAATTCAAGAGGTTAATGACAGTAAGATTATGACAACTGAAACTTCGAATTAAAGAAATGCTTCTGTCGGCTGAATATGTGGGCGTAATATTAGATATAGGCTAACCTGTAACCAATGCCTAAAAAGAGATGAGAGATAGGCGAAGATGGAATTGATGCTGGCCAACTGCACTTTCGGAACGTCACGAGGTTGAAACCAGACAATGAATCGGTCTCTGCAGAATAATGATCAAACCTACGGTAGCATATGGTCTGGTGGCCAAATATGAAACCGACAACTTTCAACAGACTAGGCAAGGTGCAAAGGCTTGCTTGCTTGGGAATTATGCGTGCGAAAAAATACCAGCAATGAAAACATCAACGTTGAAGACACTCTTAAATTTTTTCCTGTCACATGTAAAAACAGAGGAGGCGTGAGAGGTCGAAATTTTGGCACAAACTTCTCGAATGAATATAAAGAGAGAGAATGTAGACGGTTGAAAACCGAAAATGGAAGAGAATCTGGAATATACTGCGCAAGGAGAAATTTACATTACAGCCGTGAAGAACCGAAGAAGCTGACTGGCAGAAATAGACTGGATCTATACTGGATTTCAGGACACTGGGGAAAAATCAAAAGAAACGTAAAAGCTAATGATGAGTGTGCTAGACACATATTATCAAATCCATATCTAGGCTCTGAAGAGATGTGGGGGTTCCGAAGTCTTTGGTACGGAGGGTGATCAGAAAGATCACTCAATGACAAACATAAAGAATACTGGGAAATATACCTGCTAAAACACACAGTAAAACCTTTATAAAGGGATCATCTGGGAATTTAACTGAAGAATTACTTCAACGCAGCAGAGATCGGTTTAAAATATTTACAAAATAGTGATGCAGTTATAATGAAGGCGTAGGCCTTAGCTAAAGGCAACGCCACCAAGAGATAGCCACAACCAGTCATGTTTTATGCGAATGTCAGGTACAGGAAGACGAGCACTTTGGATAACTTAAATTATGTTCAGAACAATATAACAAACATCTAACAAATGACGTGTATAAACTAAAGTGTTGAAATGGGTATCATCAGAAGATGAAAAGAGAAATGCAATAAGCTAATATTTTCCGGAGAAGTCTTCGGAAAATACTAGAAGTCTTCCAAGTGGAAGAAATGGTAGAGTCAAGCAGCAGCAAAAAAAAACGGTACGTACCTGTTTCGCTCTTTTGTGGGTTTGGCAAAACACACCTGAAAAAGATATTGAACTTGTTAATGGTAGTAATATGTTACTTCAACTCGTCGCTCTCTTGCTTCCGAGGATTGAATTCTACTTCACCAGCAGTAATGTATTCATTGTGAAACATTGTCAAGTATTAAATGATAGTTGACGACTATAATTTGTCAATTTTCCAATATTTGTTCGTTATTTTATTGAAGAAGTACATGGGTTTATTAGTAGATCTATTTAAATACTCTGCTGATCGCTGATCCCAATAATACAGTCGTTAGAGAGGTCCAAACCTACATTAAATCTGGAAGTAATGATTTTCTTCATTGTTATTAGGAATGGTTAAAGAGAGAAGAACCCAAGGTTTAGTCATCTTTCCCCATTCGTTTTCCACAATCTTGGAAAATTTATGACAAATTTTGTTTGGTTTTTATAAGGAGCAGTGCTCCCAATTGAGTTGGAAAATGCACGTCGCAAAGAGTTTCTTCCACCAATATTGAGAAGAATGTAATAAGAATATGATATAATATAATAATAAGAAACAAAATCGGAATTTTGTTGATTGCAGGATTCGTCAATAATTTCGATAAATTCCGATAAATTTCGAAACGAGCTCTTGAAAAATATATTCTAAGGATTTTACATTAGATAAAAAAATTACGATTGATCGAGGAAAAATGAGATATTGTTTATAACATTATTTTGTTAATGAACAATTGAATTATGGATAAGAAAAATTGTTTTACTTCTGTTGAGAAAGTCAAATAATGATTTTCTGAAGAAACATTATTCTTAATTGATTATTTAAAGTATGGAGATTGAAAACATTATCAACAATTAGAAAAGAATGAAAAAATTTCTTTTATTACTTTTTCATCACAAAAAAACGACAGAAAAATTCATTTTCACTATTGAATTTCTCTATTTGTCTATAAACAGTTTGGTAACACATGACGTAAAAAATTGTAACCGAGATTAATTACTGTCATTTGTTGAAAACAAAACTTCAAAATCTAAATGAAAAAAAATTTTTTTGAACTGTTTTCTTGGATAATAATTAAATTTTTCACTTTAAAAATATAATACACGAAATAAAAAACGTTAAAGTCTCTTATTCAACTATTTGTAAGAGCAGATATCCAATATAATAATTAACAAAAGCATAATTTCATCCAAAATGAGGTTAAAACTTTTTTCCAACGGGGCCTTATTCTTTGAAGTGTTTTAAATGGAGCCAAATATTTAAAATTCTTGAATGAATAATTAATATTATAAAAAAGTTATTTTAGGTGACACGTCATCTTCAGTGGCGTCACCTCTGTGGTAAAAAGGGCACGCGGAGCCCTATTTTCAGCTTTAAATTAAAATTATAAATAATAGAGGTACATTACCGGGAGTTGTACATTCCTCCAATAATTATAGTTTGGTATTATTAACATAAATGCGGAATATCTGGTTTTTCCTCCATTATTTTGTTTATAACAATTGTAATTTTCCATCAAATGTAGAATCCTCACGTTTTTGAATTTGTTGATTGGACTATCGAAAGCTCCCACAAATATCGCAAAAATGAAGTTTTACCAATTCTTGTAATTGAAGTGGAGAATATTGGTTACAGTGAGCCTCCAAAAAATAGCTCACGTTCCGTTGGATCCAGCAGATCTATAGAAGCTTCAACGTCGAATAATTTTCCCTTGGGAACAGTAAATAAGTGGCTATTCATCTCCTTGCTTTTGTCGAAAAACGATTTGGTATGGAATAAACAATGGAAAATAGATAAGTTTCTAGCCGATTGCTTTAGTAGAGGATTGATCAGAGAGTATCAATTTTTGCATATTCACAAGAACTAAATGGCGTAACAATACTAAGAATTTGGCCTGGATATAGACTTGTTATCGATATTCCCATCGATATTTTCCAAATATTTTTATTTTTATGAACTTATCAACCATTTATTACCTACAGGAAGAGAGAATATTTTTACTTACGGATTTGAAGTTGAATCATTACAAATGTAACCATCGGGACATGTTATTCTGGTATTGAGAAGTACTGTAAACGATTCTACGGTAGCACAAGTTGTGTATGATGTATTAGTTATACACTGTACGCCAGAATTCTGGCAGTTCAAATTTCCTTCTGTGTAAATTTGAAAAGCTTCATTGCCGGCAATAGAAACCACCAAAACCTAGAAATGTATGAAGTATAAAATCTCTTTAAGAACATTTCTATATGTCAAATAGGTGAAGACTGATGGTAGCCATATATTTATCTCATTCAATACTGTAAATGACACAAAGTTGGTTGAAGAGAGAAAAAAATGCCTATATACAAGTGGTATAGGCAACCCAAAGCGTTTCATAGGATTTCCAAGATTTGTTGAATTTATTAAAAAATTTGCATTGAACCAGAGATTCCTAAATAATTTTAATAAATTTTGAAAGAACGTTTTTTATAGTGCAGACGATCTTTCGATCTTGAATTTTGGATGAGGAAGATATCAAGATCGGATAAAGTTTACGTAAAGAAGTATACTTTTTAAAACTTTCCGAAATGGTGTGTCATCACTCCTGGTACTATTAACTTTTTTCTCGAATAGACAGGGGGTCTTGTGATATCTAGCTTGAAAATTCTTTCAATTATCTATCAAACATCGAAAGAGGGTCAGCAGCAATTTTATATTTTTTAGAAAACTACAAATATCAATATAGCGGCGCGTTCGTGGGTCGCGTCGGGCTGAAATCAAAAAGGCTTTAATGGACTAATTAATGATGATATTGTATTTTTTTTGGAGGGGGGCCATGAACTAGTGCAATTTTCCTTTAATATTTAAAGCAGAAGAGTAGTTTGGTTAAAATTATTATTATCGTAATCATTTCGGCTGATATAATTCAAGTAGTACCTATGCAAGGCTACTATTACCCTTCAATTCGTTATGGAAATTCAATCAATATCATGAAGCGTTTTCTGAAATGAAGCCCAATGCATAGAAGAGTTATCTAAGAAATTTAACCATATAAAAAAATTCTGTAATATTCTATTCTGTATCAAGATATTATACTTACTTTCTTAGTTGTTAAATATATATTTTATACCATGATTGATTTATATACAGTGCCTTCATTTCAAAACATCCCACCCCTAGTACTTCGTTTAGCAGGGAGAATTTTCCGTAGGCAAAAAACAGGTCAAATTAGATATCGAGGGGAAGTTTAAAACCAGTGCCAGTGGTATTTTAGGTTTAACCACCTTACCCCTAGCTACCCCCACTTAATAATTTTAAATGGCACCCCCTATCTTGCAACACATCATTTTAAAGATCTTAAAAATCCTCACTCAACCCCGTTTAGAAAACTGAAATTGGTTGATCCGGTCTCGTAAAATAGAGCAAAAAGAAAATGAATTATAACAAAATGCAAAAATTTATGG